>JAJPUD010010854.1:0-58443 GCA_023553655.1 Myrmecobius fasciatus
TTTTTTTTTCCTTGTAGATAGGATTTTTCTTGCACAACTTGTCAAGTATTTTAACATTATTATCATGTAGTGGACTTCCTGCCATCTAGGGGAGAGGAGGGGACTGGGGGTAAAAGTTGTAATGGAAAGCTCTGTAAAGATCAATGCTGGGGAACTACCCATACATATGTTATACAAATAAAAAGCTTTAATTTAAAAAAAAAAAAGAAACGACCAGCAGGACAATTTCAGAGAGGCCTGGAGAGACTTGCATGAACTGATGCTGAGTGAAATCAGCAGAACCAGGAGATCATCATACACGGCAACAACAGTATTACATGATGATCAATTCTGATGGACATGGCTCTCTGCAACAAGGAAATGTCTCAAACCAGTTCCAATTGTTCACTGAAGAAAGCCATATACACCCAGAGAGAAGGATGTGAAATGGGGACCACAACATAACATTCTCATACTCCTAGATTGATGTTTGCTTACATTATGTTTCCTTTATCTGATATGTCTTTTGTGTAGATACGATTTTTCTTGCACAACAACGATAAGTTTGGAAATATGTATACATATATTCGAGTTGTCAAGTATTTTAACATAATTAACATGTAGTGGATATCCTGCCATCTAGGGGAGGGGTGGGGAGTAGGGAAGAAAAATTTGTAGCAGAAAGCTATGTAAGGGTTGATGTTGACAAATTACCCATACATATGTTTTGGAAATAAAAAGCTTTAATAAAAAATAAAAAAATAAATTAGCATTGAGCAAGGGGAAATCGCTAAAGTTACAAGAGACTAAAAAATAATAAAACAAAATATTAACAATGAAAAATATAATACTGAGAAATCTCATAAGAAAAAAAAAACAGATCTGGATAATAGATCAAAAAGAAAAAAACATAAGAATAATTAGGCTATTTGAATGCTACAATTAAAAAAATAATAATCTTGATAAAATAATACAAGAAACAATTAAAGAAAATGGACCTGCAGTGCTAGAACAAGAAAGAAGAGTAGAAATAGAAAAAATTTTCAAATCAACACCTCAAAGAGATCCCACAAGGAAAACATACAGAAACATTATTCTAAACACCCATATCAAAGAAAAAAATTATGAGCAACAATAACAAAACAATTCAAATATTTTGGAGCGACAATTAGAATTATAAGGCTATAGAGACTACAATAAAAGAACACAGGTACTGGAATACTATACTTTAACAATCAAAATAACTAGGGTTTTGGCCAAAAATATTATATCTAGTAAAATTAAGTAAAAATATTGAATAACCAAAAGAAAAAAACATTTAACAAAGTGATTTTAAAACCTGAACTCAAAAAGAAAATTAACATAAGGGCCAAGATTAAAGACTAATTTCAAGGTACTCAGTAAGGACAAACTATGTTTTATACATAGAAATGTAAACCATATGTCTAAAACTGTCATCAGTAACTGTACAATCCAAAAGAAAGATTGTGGTAGTGTTGAGTATAATTTGATTATAAAAAGCAAAACCATGTAGTAAAAGATAAAAATTGTAATTATGCTATATAAATGAGGTGTGAGAGCAAGAACCAACACAGAAGAATTATACGAAGAGAGCTGGTAGTCCTGAAATTCTACTCATGTAGGGAATGGTTAAAGAGGGAACCATGAACACATACATAGAAAAAAGTAAATCTATAAAGGGGTGAGGGAATAGGATGAGGTGGGATATAGAAGTAAAGATAAATGGGAAATGCATGAAGACAGAGGGAAAATGTAGGTTGAGAAGATAGGGGAGGGATTTTTGGAGGGAGGGAACATTAGGTAAAGCAAGGCAAGCAAATCTAGTAGAAGTAAAGAAGAAGAGCTGGGGGGGGGGGGGAAAAAAATAAAAGATAAATGCATGTGTGTGTGTATAAACATAAATATATCTGTAATTTACTATAGCCCATTTGAGTGAGATGGAGGGGGAGAAAAGGGGGAAAAAAGTAGAATAGAGGACAAATGGAACACCTAGATAGAAGCAAAGATGGACAGTTCTGAATATGTCTTCTATTATTATATATGCTTTCTTGAAGTGGAAATTTATTGTTATATATTTTGAATCCTCTTGTGTTCTGCTGTGCATATGACATTTTTTTTTCTATTTAAGTTTTAAATTAAAAAAAAAAAACCCTAAGCACCAGCCATATTTCTTTGAGTGCAGAATAAATGACTGGCTAAGATTTGCTTACTTGCCTGGCAACAATGTAAGGAGACACATGTTTCTGGCTTGGGCAGAGAGGAACCTTTGTCCCTGAGTATGAGAAACATTTACTGAGAAACCCTAGGAACTGGTAGCGCTTTGTTTCTAGTGAGGTTAATATTTAGATTGTTGGAGCAATGGACGAGCATTTGTTTTCCACAGTTATGAAAATTAAATTGGAAAACTAAAACCCCCAAGGATATTATAAACAGCTAGAGTCCGGTCCAGGTATTCCTTGGGACCTACTCTCTGTTAGGGATTCAAACTCTGGGCTCACCATCTCTCCAACAATTGTAGAGACAAACTTGGTCAATTGAGGATACATCCTGGAGCTAAATACATTAGTTCTTTCTGCTATTTACAATTCTGTTGATATTAATGAGCCTCACCAAAGGGCTATCTACCAGTCCATGTTGATAAGCGTCTTGGTATTGATAGTTAAGATGGATTCAGAAAGTCTAAGTAGGGATTGTGCATTAACCCTGGAGGGATATGCTGTCCCCTGAAGCTCCCTAGTAACATTGCAACACTAGCCTAAAACATATATAAATCCTGACCCTCAGATTAATAAACAGAGATTGCAAAGCAGATCTTTGCCTGGCCTAGGATACTTACTTACACTCTCAGTATTCACTGGAGCTGGACCCCAACAATTAGAGAGTTATCAAGGGTGGAGGCTGTCTCCCCCAAAAGAATGGAAGCTCCTTGGGGGCAGGGACTGGCTATGTAATGAAGGGTGGAGATGTAACTTCTCTGACACCCAATTAATGGGGAATCAGGCGTGCTTCCGGATAGGAAATAAAATGCTGCCTTTGGAGTTTCCCTGGGGTGTCCACTCACCTAAGCAGCCCTTCTTGCTAGAACGTAAAATAAATCTTTCTTGCATGCATCAGGGAGTCAGTGGAGTTCTTGGTCAGATCTTTTGTTTCTTGCAAATGGGGACTCATCTGGGATCTAGACAGTCAGGCCATAGATGGATCCAGGAATCAGGAAGGGAACTAGACTAGGTTCTGCAGCTGCCAGGCAACTCTGTGCACAGACCAAAGGTAAAAACATGGACTACCCCGTATTGCCTTGGGTGACTGGGACCATCCTTTGGGGTCTGAGGCATCAGACAGGTTAGTAAGATGGGGAATTAATGCACCAAGCAGTGGGAACCCCTGCTGGGATCTATCTCTCCTCTAGTCTCGGAAGAGAGGGGATGTCGGGAAATCTAAGGCTGAGTAAATATCAGGGATCTGGGATCCCTGGCTTGTGGAGATCCCCCTGCTGGGGTGCGGGAAGGGTCTGCACAAGAGGAATTTACAATCAATTCTAGCAAAGAAAGAAGTGGGGTTCCAGACAAGAAGAGGTTCTTCTCTGGGAAGTAGGCAGGGAACAACTTTGTACTAGACGGAAAAAAAAAAAAAACAAAACAAAAAAAACAATGTAAAGCGGTTTTCATCCTGTGTGTGTGTGTGTGTGTGTGAATGGG
This sequence comes from Myrmecobius fasciatus, assembly GCA_023553655.1. NCBI lineage: Eukaryota > Metazoa > Chordata > Mammalia > Dasyuromorphia > Myrmecobiidae > Myrmecobius > Myrmecobius fasciatus. Next base: position 3,696 of record JAJPUD010010854.1, read on the forward strand.
TTTTGTCTTCTCTGTTTCTCTCAGTTAGTTGAGTTACAAAGGAAAAGAGCCGGCCATTTGGGGATTTAAAAGCGCTTGTTTAGTATCCCCATAAGTCTGTTTGCCTGTCAGCCATCTTGATACAAACTAACCTGAATTTTTCTTAAGTTTTGGAGCTTCTCTCCCTACAGGAGACTGAGAAATGTCCATGGTCAATTCATGTGCAGCCTCTCCAAAGAACAGTAGGCTCCCCAAAAATCTCTACCCCATGCTAGATGGGTCCCATTGTCCTCTGACCCCACCCCCAGACTTCCCAAACACTTTTCTGGGGACTCTGGATTCTGTGCTCTGCCTCCATGGTTCTCTTCAACAATGAAATGTCTCAAACCAGTTCCAATTGTTCAGTGAAGAAAGCCATATACACCCAGAGAGAGGAACATGAAATGTGGACCACAACATCACATTTTCATGCTCTCTATTGATGATGGCTTGCATTGGGTTTCCTTTCTCCGATTTTTTTCTTGTAGATACGATTTTTCTTGCACAACAACGATAAGTGTGGAAATATGTATACATATATTCGAGTTGTCAAGTACTTCCACATTATTAACATGTAGTGGACTTCCTGCCATCTAGGGGAGGGGAGGGGACTGGGGGTAAAATTTGTAACAGAAAGCTTTGTAAATGCTGAGGAACTACCCATGCATATGTTTTGCAAATAAAAAACTTTAATTAAAAAAAAAATCTTTCCCCCTTCCCTATGCTGCCCTCCATGTAGGGAAGAGGACACAATTTAGAAGGGAGATAGCAGCCACTGCCATTTTGCTCCCAGCAGCCTGGGTCTCCATCTCAGATCTCAAACAGTTTAGTGCCATTTCAAAGATTTGAGAGAGTCTAAAAGAGGGGAGTTTTTGAGGGGGAAGAAGAGTTTTCTTCCAAAATGTGACCTAAAGTTTTGCGTGTCTAAATTTAAATTGTATAAGATAGAATTACTTTCAATTGAAGTATTTGGGAATAAGATTTTAGAAATATGTGTGCATTAATATTGTGGTATGGCTGCAAGAAATTTAAATCTGTATTTGATCTGAATTTTAAAAAATGGTTATTAAAACAAAGTTCTCTGGTAACTTACCTAAAGAGGTCACATGTGTGTATCTCCTAATGAGATGAAATTATCTAAGGTGCTATGTTCCTTTCTAAATTGGATATTAAGCAATTTTGTAAAAATGTTAAAATTGTACAAATGAGCGATGCTTTAAAATTTTGTCAGCTCTGCTGGACAAATGGTATAAGTTTTGTGAAATTTGGTCTAGAGTTATTTAGATACCACCTATATTCTGAACCTTAAGGTTTGTCTTGCTTTCTCCCTTTAACAAAGAAATATATTTAAAGAGTCGAGTTATAAAATTCTATAAAAAGTTTAAAAAGGTGGTTGGAAAAAACAATGGACAAGAAAGATTGTAAAAGTAATTGATAAGAAAAAAAAAGAACAAAAGGGCAAAATTAATTGGAGTCAGGTTTGTGGAGCTGTGCTGGTGACAAGTTCAAGGCGAAAAGGCCTGCATTCTTTTTCTTTTCTTTTTTTATAAAGCTTTTTATTTGCAAAACATATGCATGCATAATTTTTCAACATTGACCCTTGCAAAGCTTTCTGCTACATTTTTTTCCCTCCTTCCCCCTACTGTCTCCCCTAGACTTCAGGAAATCTGATACATACTAATTATGTTAAAATACTTGACAAATCGAATATGTGTATACATAGTTATACAGTTACTTGCTACACAAGAAAAAATCAGATCTACAAAAGGAAAAAAAAAACCTGAGAAGGAAAACAAAATGCAAGCAAACATCAACAGAAAGTATGAAAATATTATGTTGTGGTCCACCCTCAGATCTCTCCCTGTATATGGCTTTCTTCATTACTGAACAACTAGAACAGGTTTGAAACATCTCATTGTTGAAAAGAACCATGTCCTTCAGAATTGATCATCATATAGTCTTATTGTTGCCGTGCACAATGATCTCCTGGTTCTGCTGGTTTCACTCAGCATCAGCTCATGCAAGTCTCTCCAGGCCTCTCTGAAATCATCCTGCTGGTCGTTTCTCACAGAGCAATAACATTCCATGACATTCATATACCATAATTTATTCAGCCACTCTCCAACTGCTGGGCATCCTTTCAGTTTCCATTTTCTAGCCATTACAAAAAGGGCTGCCACAAACATTCTTGCACAGGTGGGTCCCTTTCCCTCTTCTAAGATCTATTTGGGATATAAGCCCAATAGAAACACTGCTGGGTCAAAGGGTATGCACAGTTTGATAACTTTTTGAGCATAGTTCCAAATTGATCTCCAGAATGGTTGGATCCGTTCACAGTTCCACCAACAATGTATTAGTGTCCCAGTTTTCCCACATCCCCTCCAACATTTATCATTATCTTTTCCTGTCATTTTAACCAATCTGACAGGTGTGTGTTGGGGTACCTCAGAGTTGTCTTAATTTGCATTTCTCTGATCAATAATGATTTAGAGCACCTTTTCATATGACTAGAAATAGTTTTAATTTCATCCTCTGAAAATTGTCTGTTCATATCCTTTAATCATGTATCAATTGGAGAGTGGCTTGAATTCTTATAAATATGAAACAATTCTCTATATATTTTAGAAATGAAGCCTTTATCAGACCCATTAAATGTAAAGTTGATTTCCCAATTTGATGCTTCTCTCCTAATCTTGTCTGCATTAGTTTTGTTTGTACAAAAACTTTTTAACTTAATATAATCAAAATTATCTATCTGGTGTTCAGTTAACAGTTCCAGTTCTTCTTTGGACATAAATTTATTCCATCTCCACAGGTCTGAGAGGTAAACTATCCTATGTTCCTGTAATTTGCTTATAATATCACTCTTTATATCTAGATCATGAAGCCATTTAGATCTTATCTTGGTATGTGGTGTTAGGTGTGGGTCAAGCCCTAATTTCTTCCACACTGGTTTCCAATTTTCCCAGAAGTTTTTGCTGAATAGTGAGTACTTATCCCAAAAGCTAGGGTCTTTGGTTTATCAAACACTAAATTGCTATAGTTATTGCCTAGATTATCCTGATATCCTATCCTATGCCACTGATCGACTACTCTATTTCTCAGCCAGTACCAAATGGTTTTGATGACCGCTGCTTTATAATAGAGTTTTAGATCTGGTACAGCAAGGCCTCCTTCGTCTGCCTTTTTTTTTTTCATCAATTCCATTGAAATTCTTGACCTTTTGTTCTTCCAAATGAACTTTGCTGCTATTTTTTTCTAGATCTATAAAATAATTTCTTGGGAGTTTGATTCGTATGGCACTAAATAAGTAAATTAGTTTGGGTAGTATTGTCATTTTTATCATATTTGTTCGGCCTAACCATGAGCACTTAAGGTCAGGAGTTCATCAATCTTGTGAAGGGAGGAGGATTCGTGCTACTCCCCTGCTACAATAGTATTTGGGGCTTAGAATGGGGCCATGGGGTTAAGATTTGGGTTAATATTACTGGAAAAGATACCCCTCAAACAATTCAGTTGGGTGCTTGTCAAATGACAGCATTACAGAGGCTTGACTAACCATGGATAAGTAGGTTCAAGAAGTATTTGTGTCCTAATAGAAAAATGGAATAATGTTTGATTTGCTACAAGGGCTGGACATTTAGAAAATAAAGATCAAAGAATAAGTTGGGAATAATAGACAGATCTTTTAGGAAGATTTAGAATCAATTTAAGGACTTAAGGCAAGCGATAGATACTAATGTCTGGGTAGAATTGGTAAAGTACTCTGTAAAAAGGCTGAACAAAAAACCCAGGTGTCCCCATGCCCAGATAGTACCATGTCCTTTGGGTATGGAAAAACATGAGAGTAAATTCAACTGTGGGATCCGTCTGTCCCCAAAATAACATTCCTGGGGGGAAGTGTAGTGCTTTGTTCTAAGTGTCTGGCCTCAGACACTTAACACTTCCTAGCTGTGTGACTCTGAGCAAGTCACTTAACCCCAATTGCCTCAGCAAAAAAAAAAAAAAAAAAAAAGAAAAGAAAGAAAGAAAGAAATGAAAACTACATATTAACATTAGCTATGTTCTACTGTACTTTGGTTTCATTAAATATTTCCCAACCACATTTTAATCTGCTTCAAGCTTACTTGGGGAATCTGGAGGCCACATCTGGTCTACAGGTTTTAGGACCTTTTCACCCCTGCATGATTGTTTAGACCTTAAAGGAGACAGAGTTATGCCAGGGCAGCTTCCTGGTACCCTATGGATTTCTCATAAGGTCATAAAAGGTCCACTCAGGTGAAGTCAGGGCTTTTAAACTAGCCTATGTTCCTAGATTACAGGAGGCATCACATCTTGCACTGCTGATCATATGTATTTTCATATGGAGACCACCTGCCCCACTGCCCCACTGCCCCAGTTAAATTCTGGAGTATACATGTTGAATCTAGTTCTCATACAATGGCAAAATAACCCTCCCTTTGTTAAATGAAGAATGATCTTTGAGTGACTCATTTCATTCCTGCCTAAGAACATCAGCCTGAGTCAAATTCTCCACGCCCCCTCCCCCAATATCCCATTTTTGAATTGTCTTTCCGGATGACTTTTTTGTGCAGTTCTGAGCTAGAAAAAGGTACTATAGCTTGGTAATGAATGTGTTGATCAATAGCTCTGAGCAGTGTTCACACTGAAGTCTCTTCCATATCAAACATTTTCTTTTCTAAGGTGATCTACAATTCAGCTATTTTCTGTTTTAAGGTTCCTCCAAGCTCTGATATTCTATGTTTCAAGGACCCTCCCAGCTATAGGAGGGTGTGTGTATATATATATATATGTGTGTGTGTATATATATATATATATACACATATTTATATGCACATACATATATATGCATATATATATACATACATACATATGTCTATCTATCTCTATATATAGTAGGTTAGGTATCTACACATTGTATAAATTCAATTCAATGTTACTCATACTCTTTGCAAAAAGAGGAAAAGGAATCCTGCTGAAATACTTCTATAATACAAAAATGGTCTTGATACCTAAATTACGGAGAGTCAAAACAGAAAAAGAAAATTATAGACCAACATCCTTAATGGATACCCATGAAAACATTTTAAATAAAATATTAACACAAAGGCTTTAGCAACATATACATATCATCAAGATGCTACATCATGATCAGGTTGAATTTATACCAGCGGTGAAGTGTGATTTAATATAAGGAAAATTACCCATATGGTTGCCTAGATCAATAACAAGAATAAAAATCATGCAATTATGTCACATTTTGATAAAATACAACATATTTCTGCTAAAAAATAAATAAAATAGGCAATAATATTACCTCTTACTATGGCAAGTAGATTGTATCTAAAACCAAGACCCAACATTGTGTGGATAATCATTGTGTGGAGTCCTTTATCGGTAAGATCAGGGTTAATTCAAGGATGCCTAGTATTATAGTGCTACTCCTAAAGAAGGGGAATACCAAGGAATGTTCAGATTACCCAACAATTGTGCTCATCTCACACAGGTTCTGCTTAAGATTCTGCAAGCTAGATTTCAGCAATATGTGATCCAAGAATTACCAGAAGAGCAGACTGACTTTCAAAGAGGCAGAGGAACTAGAGACCAAATTGTTAACATTTGCTGGATTGTGTAGATAGCAGAAGATAGAAGGGTCTGGTGTCCCATGGGTCTGTCACAAAGAGTCAGACACAACTGAACACCAACAAAAATAGCAATGTGGCTATAGCAATAAGATAAAACAAATTGTGGGACTAAGCATAATCCAGAAAAAAATAAAATGATCACCTTTTGCAAATGATAGGATGCTATATTTAAAGAACCTGAATCAACTTCTATAACTGAAACAATTAAGGTTTCAGCAAAGTGGCAAGACATAAGAAAAAAGCATTTAAATTATGGGCATTTCTGTATGATAACATCAAAATATAACAGGGGAAAAGGAAGGAAGGAAAGGAGGGAGGGGAAAGCATTTATTAAGAACCTATAATATACTATGCACTATGCTATTTTGCAATTAATTCATTTGGTTCTCACAATCATTAGAGCTACCTCTATAATTATCCTTATTTTGAAATGGAAGAAACTGAAGTGAATAGAGGAAACTGAAGTGGAGGGAGATTAAGTATCTTTGAATGGGATGACATTTAAAATACAGAGTTTATTAAAATATGTGAGATTCTACCTATCAAGATATATGTATATATGTGTGTATACATATATACACACATATATATGTATCTATGTGTAATATATATATCTTGATCCTTGAACTATATGAACACAGTTACAAAACATCATTTACAGAAATAGATATTCCTAATAATTAGAAAAATATTAATTGCCCATGGATGGCCTAGATCAACATATAAAAAAGTCAAGGTTACCTAAATTAAATTATGTATTGAGTAGCATACTAAGCTACCAAATGATTACTCTATAAAATCAGAAAAAAAAAGTAAACAATTTATTTCTTGGCAAAAAAAAAAAAAAAGATTCTCAAAGAAAATAAAAGAGAAAAAAAGTGGGAAGGAGACTTGCCACTGCCAGATACTAAACTTTACTACACAACAGAAAGCCAGTCCACAAATAAGTACTCATTAAGTACCTAATCTGTGTGAGACACTGTGCTAAGATCTGGGGATATAAGGAAAGATGTTAGGTAGAAGTAGATCTGAGCTGATATTTCAGGTTTGCTATCAGGAGAAAAATGAAACACTTCATAGTTCATTTAATAGATAACACAGACTATAAGAGATATTTAACAAATATATGACAGCATTTGCTTGGAAGGCATGGCTCTCGTCATCTCCATATGGAAATGTGTTTGAGCAGCAAATGTAAAGGGCTCCAGCTCCACAAGAATTTGCCTTTTAGATGGACAGGGAGTTAGATCAATATATGAAATAGATTGCAGGAAAGTACGGCACATTTCAAGCCTTAAAGTCTTAAACCAAGGACATCTTGTGGACAATTTTGTAGCCCTTTGAGGAAAATCCATCACAGTTTATATGGAGGAAGGGGTTAGGATATTGTTCCCAACACATTCCTCCCCTTGGCTGTAAAATCCTTAAAAAGGCTTCTGGAAAACCTTCCATCACTTAAATGAGTTTGAGAGACGTCTGGCACAGGCAATATGGGGGGGGGGGAAACATAAGAGAAAAATCTGAACTAAGAAGATAGCAAAAAAAAATAATAATAGGTGATAAAACCCAAATAAAATAAATTAATAAGAATGAGTAAGTAGCAGAGGAAAAAATCCAACTACAGATGAACTATTATGGGGATACAGAAGATCTGGGTTACTATTCAGAGGAAAATAGTAAAGCTAAAAAGTGAGGAATGTTAAATGGTCCTAAGCACAAAAAGTTCTTAGAAGAACTTCAAAAGGACTTTAAAAATCAAATAAGAGAGAGCAAAGAAAAATTAGGAGGAAAAATCAAAGCAATTCATTGAAACCCAAGAACATTAGGTAGAAGGGTATGGGGAGAGGGTAAGGGAGGGACACTTGGAAGAGTGGGTAGGTTAGAGAATAGGCAGGCCAGGTAACTGGTAGAAATTAGAGGAGTGAGGAAGGATAGGGTAAAGAGGGTGAGAAAGAGAATGAGGAAAATTAGGAAGTAGGGAATTACACAACACATAATTATAGCTTAGAATGTGAATGGGATGAATTTACTGATAAAAAGAAAACAAAAGAAGGGATTAAAAATTTGAACTCAACAATGTTTCCTTCGGGAAACAGGACAAAAAGAAAGATACAACCCAAAGATAAAATAATGGCTGGAGTAGAATTTATTAGGGAAAAAAAAACCAGGAATAATAATCATAATCTTAGATAAAGTCAAAATACATTTTATTTAAAGAGAAAAATAGGGAACCTACACTGTCATTAATATTATTCAATATTGTTTCAGACCATTTAAAATAATTAGTATAAATTACCTAAGAGTATATCTGTCAGAACAGATACAGGAACTTCATGAACATAAACATAAATTATTTTATACGAATAAAATCAGACTCAAATAATTGGAGTAATAGTTATTATTCATGGGTAGGTAAAGCCAATATAATAAAAAAAATGACAAATTTATCTAACTAATCTATTTATTCAATGTTATCCCAGTTAAATTACAGAAAAAAAAATATTTTACTGGGTTAAAATAAATAACAAAATGGATTTGGAAGAACAAAAAATCAACAATTTCAAAGAAACTAAGAAGGAAAAAATGTAAAGGAAGAAGCTTCAACCGTACTAGACAAACTATATTATAAGGCAAGAACATTATGGAGGTGTCAAATGGATAACTCTGATTATTTCAAATTAAATTTTTCTTGCATAAAAAACAATGTAGCCAAGAATCAAATGAAGGCAAAAAAATGGGGGGAGGGGAAACTTTTCATAAACAATCTCTTAGATAAGGATATGATTGTGTAACAACACTGCTATGATAGAAGAAATAATGAGCTGATTATTCTATTTTTAAAATTCAAGAATGGGAATTTAAAGTCTCCCCCAAAATCCATTCAAGTATTTAATAAATTTTATTTTAAGAAAATTCCACACATAATTCCCCCAAATTCTTACCATCTCCCCTAAACACCATCCCATTTGTTTCTACTTTCTTAATCAAACTGTTTTTTTATTAAAGCCTTTTATTTACAAAACATATGCATGGGTAATTCTTCAACACTGATCCTTGCAAAACCTTCTGTTCCATATTTTGAACTCCTTCCCCCATCCTCTCCCCTAGGTGGCAGGTAGTCCAGTACATGTTAAATATGTTACAATATATGTATACATAGTTATAGTTATCTTGCTGCACAAGAAAAATCGGCTCAAGAAGGAAAAAAAAAACTGAGAAAGAAAACAAAATGCAAGCAAACAACAGAAAGAGTGAAAATGCTATACTGTGGTCCACCGTCCTCTCTCTGGGTGTAGATGGCTCTCTTTTCATCATTGACCAATTGGAACTTTAGCCAAACTTCTTAATAATGCTTTCTGCATTAGATATTAAAACTCATTCTCTCTTCTTCCTTTTAAAATCTGACTTCTGACCCCATCAATCAACTGAAAGTGTTCTTTCCAAAGCTACCAGACTATCAAATTTAATGGATTCTTCCCTATCCCCATTCTTCTTGAGTCTCCTTGCTGTTTTTGACATTGTTGACCAAACTCTCCCAGATGGCTTCTCTTTTCCATGTTTTAATGTTCTTTTCCTTTTTTTCCCCTCTTGTAATTACCAGACCAGGTTTTTTTTTTTAATTTTATTTTTAATTTATGAAATAAAATAAGCATTTTCATAACATAGTAGAATTTTAAAAAAAGATGATTGCACATGAAACTTCAAATCTATATGTACAACTTACTATTATTTTAAAATACATAATAAAGTTATCATGTAACTTTCTTCCCTCCCCTGTTTTCCCTTTCTCCCCACCTCTGCCCTAGACAGGACTATCATTAGACAAAAATATGTGTATATGTAAAATCATTCTATATATACATCTGTTTATCAGTTCTCTCTGTATGCCAATAGCATTTTCCTTCATAGGTACACTTTTCTTTTAAAAATATTATTATTTCTTTGTTTGAAAAAATTAAAAATGATGAGCTGATGATTGGCTTAAAAAACACATGGAAAGACTTGGATCAATGAAGAAGAATGCTATCTACCCCCAGAGAAAGAGATGACAAATAGAAATGTGCACAATGTGGTTTTATGTATATGTATTTACATATGTATACATGTATGTGTGTTTTTTTGACATCTATAGAGCCATCTCTATATCTGAGTTTAATTTTATACTTCTCTAGGGCAGTGAAGGGAGTTGGGAGATGGAAGGAGCTAAGTAGGGAAATAAAGTAAAAATTGTGTAACAGAGGACAAAGAAAAAAACTTAGAAGGAAGCAAAGCAGGGTAGCTTTGGAAACAATGAATAGTATTTATTACACAGGGTTTCTTGAAAAATTATTTTTTTTAAACATAATTAACATGTAATGGATATCCTGTCATCTAGGGGAGGGGTGAGGAGTAGGGAGGAAAAAATTTGTAACAGAAAGCTTTGTAAGGGTTAATGTTGAAGAATTACCCATACATATGTTTTGCAAATAAAAAAAAGAAAATTTATTGTTTTATATTGAATTCTCTCTTATGTTCTGCTCTGTACACGGAATTTTTTTCTTATTTGGTATTGAAGTTTAAAATGAATAAAAAATTTATACAATTTTTAAATTAAAAAAAAAAAGAAAAGAAACACAATGAAATGTAATTACCCTCTAAATGAGTGATCAAAAATGTGGAGAAGAACAAAGATTACAAGGGTTATGTCTCAGGTCCCCACAGGGTTGTCCATATGCTGTGGGTGATGCTAGATCTTTGCAATTTATGGTGAGTCTTCCAATAATGAACAAGAGCAGCATGGACAACAAGACTAGGGACATGGTCCAGCTTCTGACACAGAGTTAATTCTTCATTACATATGGGAAAACTGGGACACTGATACATTGTTGGTGGACCTGTGAACAGATCCAACCATTCTGGAGAGCAATTTGGAGCTATGCTCAAAAAGGTATCACACTGTGCATACCCTTTGACCCAGCAGTGTTTCTACTGGGCCTATATCCCAAAGAGATCTTAGAGGAGGGAAAGGGCCCCACATGTGCAAAAATGTTTGTGGCAGCCCTTTTTGTAGTGGCTAGAAACTAGAAACTGAATGGATGCCCATCAATTGGAGAATGGCTGAATAAATGATGGTATATGAATGTTATGGAATATTATTGTTCTGTAAGAAATGACCAGCAGGACGATTTCAGAGAGGATTGGAGAGACTTGCATGAACTGATGCTGAGTGAAATCAGCAGAACCAGGAGAACATTATACACAACCACAAGACTATACGATGATCAGTTCTGATGGACATGGTTCTCTTCAACAATGATGTGATTCAAACCAGTTGTTCAGCGATGAAGATAGTCCTATACATCCAGAGAGAGGCCTGGGGGAACTGAGTGTGGACCACAACACAGCATTTTCACACTCTATTGATGTTTGCTTACATCATGTTTTGCTTCTCAGGTTTTTTTTTTCCCTCAAAAATAATAGCTTTTTAATTTTTCAAATACATGCAGATAGCTTTCAACCTTCACTCTTGCAAAGCCTTGTGTTACAAATTTTTTCTCCCTTTCTTTCCCCCACTCTTGCCCTAGGCAGCAAGCAATCCAATATGCGTTAAACATTGAAATTCTTCTAAACATATTTCCACAATTATCATGTTGCACACACACACACACACACACAAAATCAAATCAAAGAGAAAAAATGAGAAAGAAAAAAAAGTAAGCAAACAACAACAAACAAAGTGAAAATGCTTTGTTGTGATCCACCCTCAGTTCTCACAGATCTCTCTCTGGGTGCAGATGGCTCTCTCCAACACAATCTCATTGAAAGTGGTCTTAATCATCTAATTGTTGAAAAGAGTCACATCCATCATAATTGATCATTTGTATTCTTGTTGTTGCCGTGTACAGTGATCTCCTGGTTCTTCTGATTTCACTCAGCATCAGTTCATGCAAGTCTCTCCAGGCCTCTCTGAAATCGTCCTGCTGGTCATTTCTTACAGAGCAATAATATTCCATAACATTCATATACCATAATTTATTCAGCCACTCTCCAATTGATGGGCATCCCTTCAGTTTCCACTTTCTAGCCACCACAAAAAGGGCCGCCACAAACATTCTTGCACATGTGGGGCCCTTTCCCTCCTCTAAGATCTCTTTGGGATATAGGCCCAGTAGAAACACTGCTGGGTCAAAGGGTATGCAGAGTTTGATAACTTTTTGAGCATAGCTCCAAATTGCTCTCCAGAATGGTTGGATCCGTTCCCAGTTCCACCAACAATGTATCAGTGTCCCAGTTTTCCCACATCCCCTCCAACATTTGTCATTTTCTTTTCCTGTCATTTTAGCCAATCTGCCAGGTGTGTAGTGGTATCTCAGAGTGGTCTTAATTTGCATTCTCTAATTTTATCAGTTTGGGCTCAAAGAGGGAACAATATTCATTCAGTGGAGTATAGAAATTTATCTTACCCTATAAGAAAGTAGTAGGGGAAAGAGGAAAGAAAATGGAGTAGCTGTATAGAAGGAAGGGCAGAAACACTAGGAGAAAGGGGTAAAAAAAGGGAAGAAGGGTGATGGAAAGGAGGGCAAGCTGAGGGCATGGTGGCAGGATGCCAAATTCCTTCTATGCCACAAATATGTAACTGATATCTAAACCAGGAAAAGCCAAAAGAAAATTACATACCAATCTCCCTAATGAATACTGATGCAAAAATGTTAAATAAAATATTGATAGATTTTAACAACTTATCATGAATATGACCATGTAGGATTTATACCAGGAGATATCAGGAAAATTTTTGCTATAATGACCATATCAATCACAAAACCAAGAGAAATTATATGATCATCTTAATAGATGCAAAAAAAGTTTTTGACAAAGCACAGCACTTTTTTCCTACTAAACATTCCTATTACAATACTACAAAATATAAGAATGAAGGGAGTTTTCCTTTAAATGATAAGCAGCATCTAGCTACAACCATCGGCAAGCATTATTTGTAACGGACAGAAGCTGGATGCATTCCCAATAAAATTGGGGTAAAACTAGGATGTCCATTATCACCACTATTATTCAGTGTTGTACTAGAAATGTTGGCTTTAGCAATAAGAAAAGAAAATTAAATTAAAGCAGTTACAGTAGGCAATGAGGAAATAAAACTATCACTATTTGCAGGTGATATGATGATATACTTAGAGAATCATCCAAAAACCTACTTGAAACAATGAACAGTTTTAGCAAACTATGAGATAAAATGGTTTTTTATTATGGGTTGTTATGTGTTATTGTGGGTTATTTTATTGTGGGGTACATACAATAAACCCACAAAATCATTAGCATTTCTATATATTATTGGCATAGACTAGTAGCAAGAGATAGAAAGAGAAATCCCATTTAAAATAACTGTAGACAAAATAAAATATTTGGGTGTCCAGGACAAATCCAGGAACTGAATGAACACAATTACAAAACACTTCTTACACAATAAAATCAGATCTAAACAATAGGAAAAATGTCACTTGCTCATGGGTAGGCTGAGCTGAATATAAGAAAAATGACAATTCTATCTAAATTTGTCTACTTGTTCAGTGCAATAGCAATCGAATTGCCAAAAATGATATTATAGAATGAGAAAAAAAAATAACAAAATTCATCTGGAAGAAGAAAAAGCCAAGAATATCAAGTGAATTAATGAAAAAAAAATACAAAGGATGGTGGGCTAGCAGTATGAGACTTAAAATGATATTATAAAACAGCAGCCACCAAAACCATTTGGTACTGGCTAAGCAATAGAGAGAGAGATCAGTAGTATGAGTTAGGCTCACAAGACACAATAATCAATGACTATAGTAATCTAGCATTTGATAAACCCCCAAAGTCCAGTTTCTGGGATAAGAACTCAGTATTTCACAAAAATTGCCGGGAACACTGGACAATAATATGGCAGAAACTTGCCACAGACCTACATGTCACACCCCATACCAAAATAAAGTCCAAGTGGATATATGATTTGGGTGTTAAGGGTGATGTCATAAGCAAATTAGTAGAACAAGGGACAATTTACCCATCAGATTGTTGGAGAAGGAGCAAATTTATGACCAGAACAGAATTAAAGAACATTATGAAAGGCAAAATGTCCAACTTGATTACATTAAATTCAAAAGTTTTTTGCACAAGCAAAACCCACAGAAACCAGATTAGAAGGGAAGTACAAAGCTGAGAAAGAATCTTTCCAGCCAGTGTTTCTGATAAAGGCCTCATTTCTAAAGTATATAAAGACCTGAGTCAAATTTATAAGAATACAAGTTGATTCCCCAGTTGGTAAATGGTCAAAGGATACGAACAGACAATTTTCAGATGCAGAAATTATAGTTGTCTATAATCATATGAAAAAATGCTCTACATCACTACTGACTGGAGAAATGCCAATTAAAACAACTCTGAGTTACCACTTCACATCTCTCAGTTTGGCTAAAATGACAGGAAAAAAATCACGGGTAGTGAAGTATACAGAGGTGTGAGATGCAATAAAATGAGGTGGAACAGCTTATCTTAGGTTTTAAAAACCAGACATTTCAGAAGTGGGAGGGAGCCACTGTGTTTTATTGAGTTGGGGGAAAGGGTGGAGACAGACCTCCATTTTAGGGAAATCACTTTGGTGGTTGACTGGAGGATAGACGAAGTAGGGAGAGACTTAAGGCAGGCAGACCCTCCAACAAATTATTGCAGGAGGGCAGTGAATGGTGTCAGAGGATGGAAGGGACAGTACTTGAGAGATGCTACAAAGGTGAAGTCAAGAAGTCTTAGCAACAGCTTGGACACGGGGCGGGGGGGGCGGTAAGAGAGAGGAAGGGAAGGTTACCTTCTTAGGACTGAGAAGATGGTTAGTGTTCTCCACAGTAAGAAGGAAGATAGGAAGGGGGGAAGGCTGGGAAGAGCTTAGAGGAGGGGAAAGAAATCAGCACATCAGTTGTGAACATTGAATTGGGATCCCTAAGGGATATCCTCTTAGATATTTAATAACAGGTGGAAATCTGAAAGTGGAGGTCAGGAGACATGGCCAGTAGACATCTGAAGCTCACCATGGCCACAACAGAATTAATTATCTCCCCCCACACACACACACAGCTATTCTATTACTTAATGAGGAGGAACTTGAGGGAGACAATCCCCAAGGCAAATCCTATTTCTCTAGTGTCAGGACAGGAGGGAGCTGAATTGAATGAACGAGTGACTAGGCCATAGATGTAGTGTGATTGAAGGTGAAGATGAATGGAGAAGAGGACCATAGAAGAGAGAGAAAAAAACAAAAGAGAGGTTCTAGGTGTTTCCTTCCCTTCTTCTGTTATCCTTCTCTCCTCACCCCACCCCCACCCTGGAATGGCAGTATCAAAATTCCCCCAAAGCAGTCGAGGGTTGCTCTCTGGGCAAGTACGCCAGTAGCTGGGACTCCAAGTCCAGACCACTGCTGAACCTTCCAATTTGATCCAGTGGGGAAATTTGCCAGAAACACAGAGAGGGTGAAAGACAGATGCTACAATATCTAATTTTAACCTGAGCCTAGCCTGCATCTAGAACGTGGTCTGGAATGACACTCCATATTCCCCATCTGGCCCAATAGGGACAGAAACCTGGTCAGCCTCAAATCCAATCATACTCGATGGGACCCCTAGGTCTTCCAGTCCAAAAGCATGTTCCACTACTCTCCCTTGGGTGGCTAGGTTGCAATTTACAAGTTGTATCTGAGCACCTCCATCCTAGCTCCACCGAGGCACCCAGCTGCCAGACCCTGTGCCCCTGCCCCACACCCAAACTCAGCCTCCAGGTCCCAGTCTTGCACCCCAAGCCTCACAAGCTATTTCTCTTGATCTGTCTGTGTCTCTTTGTTTTTCTCCCTTCCAGCTCTTCATCTTGATATCTGTCTTCTCCCTAGTGTCTTTTTCTTCTGACTCCTCTCCTGTTTTTGTCTCTATCTCCCTGTCATCCCTGTTCATCTTCTTCTGTCTTTCTCCTTCTGTCTCCCTCCCTTTTTCTTCTTTTTCTTCACCTCATCTTCTGTGTCTCTCCCCATCTCTGTCTCTATCCCAGAACTAGAATTCCCACACTGCACTTAGTCCCTTGGATGGCATCCTGTGGGAAAGTCAAGGTGCAACTTTCCTTTGTTCTTTCCCCCCACCCCCCACTCGAAACTTTTCCCAGTTTTTCTATTCCTCAACACACACACACACACACACACACACACACACACACACACACACTGTTGCTAGGTGCTAGTCAGACTGGAAAAAGTTGGCTGGTTGAGGACAACAGTTAGATCCTGCGCTAATTTATTCTGCCTGGTACCTCTGTCCCCTTGGGTGGGCATCGCTTAGCTCATTTCCATCCCTACAAAGCCTTGTGCCCACCTCCAAGACTCTCTAGACTCCAGTGGCATCCTCCACAAAACCTGGGCATGGAAACTGTTTGCAAGAGGTTTAGGGGGATGACTGGGCAGAAAAGGAGAGATGTGCTGGCTGTGTGAGCAAGGAGGGCACTGCCCATCACTCCAACTAAATGTGATGGGAAGCAGCTGGCGCCTTGGGTACCACACTCAGCTGGCTCACTCAAGCAGGGAACTGCCAGACAGAATTTGCCTTTTGCTAACAGCTGCTTCATCACTAAAGCCGCTCACAGCCTCCCAATTTCTTCAATCTAACCAACAGAATCCGCTGAGAGGCTCTTACCAGACACAAACTATGACATCAGGCCTTGGAGCATGAACCTACAAGCCCGACAATCCCTTCTTTCTGGAAGCCCAGTGGAGTATGGGGAGATCCTGAGAGGAGTTTTCCCAGCAAGACCACGATCCTTAGAGGCTGACTGAGCATTGTCTTGACCGCCCTTCCCTGTGAATGAAGTCACATCCCTTTCAGATGTCAAGCTATTGACAGCACCAAGGAGTCTGGGATCTAGGGCTTCCCTTCGTACCTCATCGGAAGACTTGACTTCAGGCTCTGCAGCAGATGCATGTGGGTCTCATATCTGCAAGGGCTGCTGTTCCCAGAGCTCTTGGGGTGACACAGTGATGCCAGGTGTCTTTCCCCAATGTGTTAACTACAGCCAAGTTGGAAGAAGCACCGTTCCTGAGGCTTTCAGACTTAACGTACTAGGCTGGGGGGAGTATAGAATTGGGTGGGGGGTTCGTTCGGTCTAAGGAGAAGTGAGGGTCCAGAAAGTGTTTTCCAATACATCACTAACATTTCCCCTGATAGTCCTCCCCCTCCTCACCCCTCAGAGAGACTTTCCACACAAGGAAACCAAAAGGGAGCTGACAACATCAAGAACCTGATCTAAAAAGATTTGAAAAGCTCCACATCAGTGGACTTCTGCCTTCTCCAGAGGACTAGCTTTTCTCTGGACTTGCTTTTCTTTTTACTGATCCTGTTGCAGTCTTCATGTTTACTATTTTCTTGGTAACTTCCCTCCCTGTACATCAGATTATATAAAGTCCAGGAGCTGTGACTTGCCCGGCCCATGCATTCGAAACAGGATCCTGCACTGAGATGGCCAGTTTCTGAAGTGGGAGGTCTCTTGTGCCCAGGAAGGTCTCATGTACTCTCTGCAACTGCTTTTGGAGGACCACATGCAAGGGGCTCCTGAATGTTCACTTTGGGAAATAGTGATGTCTTCAAATTAAAAAGGGGGTGGAGGGTAAAAATATGTCTTAGTAGTAGGGGGTAAAGTGGAATCAGAGTATAGGGAAATTATTCTGCCCAGTGTCTTAGGGTGAGTTAAAGCTCTGGTTTTCATGTTATTGTGGAATTTGGTCCTCTCTCGAAGGAACAGTACATATTGTTAGTGAAGATATCTTGCAAAGCAGAATGGATTTTGGTGCTTTGGGGTTTTCTTCAACAATCGATATAAAAGTGTTCATTAAATAACCATATCTACGAAACAACTGAAAAGAAATGTCGAAAAATTGCACAAAGCAAACATGGTCCCCCCCCCCAAAATATGAAAAGATACTGTGCCCTGCTCCTTTGTACTGGAGGTCTATAGGTTTGGACTATTATAAATATTTTCAGATTTTTCCCAATTTACTGATTGGTTTTACTATTTTTTTTTCTCTTCTGACTCTTTTGACTTTCTTTAACAATTGTGTTTTATAAGGGTAGATTGGGGGGCAGCTAGATGGTACAATAAATAGAGCACTGGACTTGGAATCTGGAAGGCTCATCTTACTGAGTTTATATCTGGCCTCAGACACTGACTAGCCCCAAACAAGTCACTTCACTCTGTTTGCCTCCGTTTCCTTATCTGTAAAATGAGCTGAAGACGGAGATGGCAAAGCACTCGAAGAGCTTTGCCAAGAAAACTCCAAATGGGGTTACAGAGACTTGGACAGGACGGAAACAAGTGAACTGCTGTTCATGCAACAGCCCCATACCTTTTTCTTCCCTGATCCACTTTCAGCTTCCTCTTCCTGCCTCCCTTGTGAGCATGGAAGCTTCTGGAGAGCAGGAACTTTCTTTTACTTGGTGTTAGTATTCCTAGTGCTTAGCACAGTGCCTGGCTCAAAGGAAGCTCTGAACAAATGCTTATGACTTGATTAGGCAAGTGGAGGTTTGCATTACAACTACAGGTCATCAAAGCACAAGCTGGAACCTAGGAAGTCATTCGTTTCATAATACTGTGACGCCATGTTCTCTGTGCGGTTTTTGAGGGAGCTTAGTACTAAGAGAAGTAATTCATTCGAACCCCTATTCTATGCCAATCAGTGTTAATCAATTTGATAGTATAATACCAAAGTTCTGTATATAAGGTTCTAGAGCTGCAGATTCGAAGTTCACTTGCTTGACTTTAAGAAGTTAACTAAAGGCCCTCCAGCCTTGTTTTTCCTTGTGATGATGACCAAACCCAGCTTGGCAGAATTACATGGAAAGTTCCCCCAAATATATCTGTACCTCTGGACCAATCACTTGTCCCATAGGAGCAGGTGATTATCTTATGACCACTTAGGTCACTGTGATAGCTTGCACCATCTCCCTGCCCCAAATGAAGGAGAAGCCTGTTCATCTTGTGTGGAGATATTTCTTGTTTCATCCATCTTGTGACCCTGCTGGACATATTATTTGGCTCATCCAATGGGATTATTCTGTATTTGGTATAGCTTTTCCAAAATGACTGGACATCTTAGTGGTATAAGAATAGGGCCCTGGAAGGAGGAGGCACCTCAGAGCATGGGGAAGATCTGAGATCGACATCATTAGAGGAGACCATGGACTCTTTAATAAAGCGCCATTGGCTCAGCCCTCTGCCTCAGTCTCTCTTATTGTAGGTGGGATAATTTTACTCTCCACGATACTGATGGCCCTAGATGGGACAGTGATACGTGGCCCAGCCTCTTTGGGCTAGTCCCTGCAAGTGCACACCAGGTTGGATTTTCACTAATGGCTCCCCCATGGACATCAGCTCTGCGGGATTAGACTCCTCTCACTGTTTGTACCCAAATTCTCTGAGCCTGTGGTAAATCTCTTCAAGATTAATGAGCCTGCCTTGATTTACCCTAAATTCATTTTCACTAAAAAGGGTCCTTAATTAAGCTAAGAGGTACTATTTGAGTTTATGCTTTAATTTATAAGCTCTAGAGCACTCAAATTTTATTTCTGTACAGATTGTCTGGCCATAATTTTATTTTTTTAAATAGATGACATTTTTCTTCATTAAGATCAGGGAGATTCAGCAGTGGAATTATTAATTCCTCATTTTAAGCCAGCTAGCCACAAAATCTTCCTGCTGGTTGAAATAGATTTGTTTGCTTTTAAATTCTTCTAACAAAGAGTAATTAAATCATTTTTGTGATCGGTAAAGAAAACTCAAACTGCTTGAGAGGAAACTTTCAGTGTCTCTCAGTGTGGCGATGAACCCCTCTTATCATTAGTCCCGTAATGGATAGGATTTCCCATTCTAATGATCTGATAACATGGTGAGAGAACAATGATTTGGGATAGAACTGACAGCCTTAGGGGGAGAGATTTCCCACCACAATAGTAAGCTTTCAAGGTATGTGACCATTCTGGGAGCAATCCCACCTGCTTCTCACCTGAGGAGGCTCATTTTAGTTTTACAGAGATGAGGAAAAGAAAAAGTTAATTGGAGTTCTATTTGCTTAGAATTAAATCAGTTAGTGACAATCAGAGCTAAATTTTTAGGACATTTTAAAAGACAGTAGGTTTATATTTTGGTCTTTAGGCCCTTGTTGACCAGTCTTAGGGCCCTACAGGTTAAGCCCCAAAATTAAGAATTAGAAATATTGGAGAATTTATCAAAACAAATCCCTGACTATTAATGTTAGCAGAAGAAAAAAAACAAAACAAAAACAAAACAAAACACCCATGTAGGCAAGTCTTGGGCAGAGAGGAAAGAGCTCCCCTTGTTTCATATTCAAGGGAGATAATCTCCTGTGGAAATTCTCAGAAGTATCCTGGGGAATTTAGTCCAATTCTCTCAGGGGAGATTTCTCCAGAGCAGCGGCTCTCCTGGACACCTACAGGAAAGATGCAGCCAGGCACAAAAGGAAATGCATCCTACAGGATCCCAATTAGGACAGGCATGGACTCCCTGTTGGAGGATGATTAAAGGAAGAGCTATTAAGCTGTGGAAAGTTTGGTTTGAAAATACAAAGGTTTAGGGGATTGTGTTGGCCAAAGTGGAGAACTTTTGATAACTTAGAAAGTTATGGAACATTATTGTTCTATAAGAAACGATCAGCAGGAGGATTTCAGAGAGGCCTGGAGAGGCTTACAGGAACTGATGCTGAGTGAAACGAGCAGAACCAGGAGATCATTATACACGGCAACAACAAGACTATACGATGACCAGTTCTGAAGGACATGGTTCTCTTCAACAATGAGATGATTCAGACCAGCCATAGAGAGAGGGATTTGGAAACTGTGTTGTGTGGTTCCCAACATAGCATTTTCACCTTTTGTTGTTGTTGTTTTTTCTTTCTCATTTTTTTTTCCTTTTTGATATGATTTTTTTTGTTGTGCAGCATGATAAATATGGAAATAGGTTTACAAGAATTGCACATGTTTAACATATTGGATTACTTTCTGTCTAGGAAAGGGGGTGGGGAGGAGGGAGTAAAATGTGGAGCATAAGGTTTTGCAAGGGTGAATATTAAAAACTATCTTTGCATGTGTTTTGAAAAGAAAAAGCTATTGTCCAAAAAAAAAAAAAAGAAGAAGTCTTTTTAGGCATGAGATATGTTTAGGAAAGATTCAGTGAAATAGGACTTCAGGGAAGTATTAAAATAAAAAAAAAAGCCTTAGGAAATACTATAGGAGAGATTAGATTGAAAATCACATTTTAATTTATAATAATTTAATAATTTATAATATAATAATAATATTATAATAATTTATACTAAGATAATTTTAAGAGGAAACACATTACCTAAGCCTGGAGAAGTTTTTCTGATTTCAAGTTTTGGAGCATCAATCTGTGAAATCGATTTTAATTTTCACATGGAATCTTAAGGTAAAATTGTGCTTAAAGTTGGGATAAGTTTACCGTAAAAAGTACTATTTATTATTAGAAATCAGAATAAGAAATAGACCTTCTTCAGAGAAGAAAAAATGTGGGTAGAATTGGAATTCATTTAACCTTCCATTACTTGCTGCTCTTAAACAACCTGAGAGGAATAAGAAGGCCCTGATTGGGACTCTGATTGAAGGTGATTCATAAAGTCCTCCCAGAAAAAGAAAACTTGTTTTGAAATCAAAAAGCAACTGAAGGGAGGTGAAATTCAATGATATCATTGCAGTTTAAATCAATTTGTTTAGGTAAATTAAAAACACAGTCAAATTTGTGATGAAATCATTTGGTTACTGAATATAAGTCCAAATTGTATAATAAGCCTATAAAGGGGCAGCTAGTTGGTGTAGTAGATAGAGCACCAGTCCTAAAGTCAGGAGGACCTGAGTTCAAATTTGAATTCAGACACTTAACACTTCCTGGTTATATGACCCTGGGTACAAGTCATTTAACCCTAATTGCCTCAGGGAAAAAAAAAGAATTATTGAAAGGATTGAGGCGTATGTATAAAAAATAAATATAGAAATAAATTAAGTGCATGCACACTTAATAGAGGGTGTTCGGGTTAGAAAAAATCAAATTAAATTGAATGGCTTATCAAGGTACAAAATACTGAAATTTTGAAAGAGAAAAGCACAACTTGCAAATTATTGAAAGGACAAAATAAACTTAATTTTGAGTGATTTGAAAAGAAATGGATTAAAAATTATATCCCGAGCCCTTCAAAAAAGTGTGGTCTTTATTAGATAGTTT
This sequence comes from Myrmecobius fasciatus, assembly GCA_023553655.1. Classification (NCBI taxonomy): domain Eukaryota; kingdom Metazoa; phylum Chordata; class Mammalia; order Dasyuromorphia; family Myrmecobiidae; genus Myrmecobius; species Myrmecobius fasciatus. Next base: position 25,685 of record JAJPUD010010854.1, read on the forward strand.
TCCAGTAGTGCAATTCCTGTTACATTCCTGTACCATAGTTGGACTTTGGCTGAATCCCTTGGGCATTGCCAAAATAGCTAGATGAGTATCTTTGCAGCATTAAAAAGGTTAATTTTGAGGAGATAGATGATTTTTTCTCTAATATCATCTTGCTAGCTAAAATCTGTGACACTGCGAAAAGAGGAGCTTCTGCTGAATGAGTTGTTTCTGAGTCGATTTGCCTATCACTTATACAAAAAAAAAAAAAGAACAAAACAAAACTATGTGATGATAATTAAGATTTGCCTAAAAGCCTTTAAAGATATTGGTAGGAACTCTGCATTCGTAACCATTCAAGAACCGAAAAGGGGTTTACGAGATAGATTAAGTAAAAGAAAGAAAGAATAGTGTTCATAAGGAAATAAGAAAAATTAAGGAGGCATGGATGGGTAAAGAAAGTTGGAGTTTGCACTGACGGTGCAAATTCAGGGTTTGAAAGTTAAGGGTTTTGGAGTTTTGAAAAAGAAATTTCAGAGAGGGCCTTAACTCCACTGAAACAGGGAAGATATAGAAATGTTCCAAAGCAATGCTCCTTTCATAGTTGCTGCATGTGTTCCTTCCCCACTCAATATTAAGATTATAAAATACATGTCATAAAATGTACCTTGTATAAAATGAAATTTAGTTACTGCCACTAGGCATTATAAATCAAACTTGACTGGGTTGGAGATATTCTAATTGTAGTAAATTAAAGAATCCGATTAGTCCTCATATGCATAAGAGGAATAAGACATATCTACACCTGTTTCCTAGGGTTGTTGGGAGAAACACACAGTTATGAAGTTTTTAACCCAGTTGTATGAAGGATGAGGCCTATAGTATTCAGACTTTGTAGGAATACAATTGAGCACCTATTGATAGGTATCTTTTCTACATGGCATGGAATATTAACAAAATTGGGACAATATGGGCTCAACATGTTCAAGTATTACTAAAATAGACTTAAGCAACTTTAGCCTGGCATGTGGTGGACACTGCAGAAACTACTATGATTAGCATGAAAATGCCAGAGGTAATAAGATAAATAACTTTCTATGAATTGATAAGTTTAAAAGCTATTAAAATTATTATCACATGCTTGGTGATGTTTTCAATGCAAGAAAGTTAAGAAAAACTGCTAACGTAAATGTCTTCCTTTTTTCAATTTGAATACTGTTACATTATAAACACATCTATTATATTATTATTATTGGAGTACATTAAAAAACAGAACATAAATAATAATAATAATAATAGTAATGACTTACTGTTGGGAAGTAATGGTAAAATTAAAAATTTAAAATTAAAGCATGGTAAAATCCTCTTAGGACATCTCTGTGAGGTTCCTCAGAATGGGCCCTACTGACAGGATATTGTGAAACTGCAGCACTGCCATTTGGAGGAACTAGGTCCCCTCCCACCAAAGGGAAGAAATAATATTGTTGAATGGTACAGTAGAGGTCATTTTTAATGGCATTACTGAACCAACTATTCACTGCGTATGAACTTGTAACGAAGAAGTAAGAAACAGTAGTACGATGCTAAACAGATCTCTTGGGTCTGGGTGACTGAGGAAGGTAAGGCACTCCTTCCCAGAGCTTCCATCACCAGCTATACTTTTTAGTTCATAAAGAGGTGTGATTGTATCACCTATAGGATAATAGATTTAATTAAGCAAGAGAAGGTTACTTCAGACACTCTCCCAGTGTCAACTCGCATTGTCATGGACCCTTTGTCCAATTCGTGGAGCTTTTAATCAGTTTGCCTTTCACATTGGCCGTCTGCTAGCTTGCACCCCCCCTTTGAGCATTTATAAAAGATTAGGATTGTGCCCAAGTCAATCCTTGACCAAGGTTGAACTATTCTCTAGTTCTAAAGCCATAGCTCCCTCTGATACCATAGCCTTTACCAAGGAAATTGTGCCCAGCTATGCCCTACCCGTCCACATGGACTCTGTTGAGAGAATCTCATGTCAGCCTTATCCCAAATCTGTTCTAGAAATGATCTGATACTCTCCCTTTGGCTTTATCTGCAGACCAAGGTGGGGAAGGATAGTTGAAAAAAATTCTAGATGAGATATTAAGGCTAATCTATGAGAAAAACCACAGTTATCGAGCCCAAAGTCATAATTGGTAAAATTGTGCTGTTTGAGGAAGTCTCTTGGGACTTCAATTTGCTGCTATCCTGAATCTTGAATCCAGGTATTAGTGTATGGACCCTGCATAAGGCTGCTGGTTCATCATTCGAGAAAAATGCCATGTGCCCCTGCAGTCTGAGGACTGCCACAGGTGGGTGTCTGTCCCTGGAAAAGTCCGAGAAAGATGAACGTAGGATTCTATTGACTTAAATCTTGATGAATAAGAAATTTTCCCACCTAGCTAATTATGAACCTGGCCATGACATCTTATCGTACAATTGGCTGCTTATACCCGAAATCAAACACAACTAATGCTAGTACATCCCTGCCTTTCTCCTCACATAGTAAATTTCATTGATAAGGACAAGTATTAAAAAAAAAAAAGGAAGAAAAAGGAGATGAACCCTAGTGGTATTAGTTAATACATGCTAGAATAGGAAGGGATCATTCTGAATTGTCATTTGAATCACAGATAATAGAGACCACGAAGTCTTACAATTGGTGGGTTATTTAGTTTATACAATACCGCCCTAAAACCTTCTTTCATTATGATACTCTAATTAGTGGGAGATGTTACAGTAAAAAAGTGACACAATGTCCAAAATTAAATTAAAAATTTTGCATGTAAAATTGTGTTTGAACCATCTATCTAATAATATTGACATAAAGATTCATTTCTCAATTCAGACACTTACTTAGTAACAATTAAAATTCTTTAAAATTTTAGGTGAATATTGTATTTTCAATATACTAATTGTTCTTTATTTTATATTGATATTGAGTTGTTTTAGCACCTCAGACAGATATAGAAGAAGGAAGCCTCTTTAGAGCTCGTGTAAGAACATGGCTTGTTTTAGAAATATCAAATTAAATACCTTGTAATTTTTTCTGCATTAAGGGTATACGATCCTGGAGCATAGCTGAGCTATTACAGTAAGATACAGGCATAAAATGTGAGCTAATTAGCCTAAGATTTTAGTCCTTCCTAAATTAATGTGAGGAAAATTGTGATCAGTTAATGGGAGCAAATTGTTGTTCTATTAATTATTCAGCAGAAACATCTTTAGTTTGGTTTTAAATAAAGAGAATGATAGAATATCTTGTGTTACCAAAATAGGAAAAACCAATGAATGTTGAGATGTCTTGAAAGCAAATGTGTTTGTACACTGTCTTGAAATAACTACTCAATGCATTTATCCATCCTATCCCAGAATTTTGGGGACAACTTTTAAATAAATTCAGTTATGTATTAAAGATCATCATAATTTAAATTGAAAGTATTAGTAATTATTACTAATCATTTTAATTATTATTATCAATACCAATTATTTGTTATTCATTTTATAATAAATTTGTTTTATATATTGTATATTTATTTACAAATATAATAATTAATAATAATGAGTAAAATCTCATCCTCCTGAGGAAAGGATGAGGAGTTCAAAATAGCTAGTGATCATTTTTCAGTTGCTATTAATAAATAGTTTTAACAGCATTAGTTAGTTACATATGCCAAATACAAATTTTGGGTGGAGAATTTTTAATTTTTTACCGGTAATTTGAACTTGTCAACCTAAAATGTAAATTCTCTGGTCTAGTGATGTTCATTTTAGTGCTATTAAGGTTTGAGCTGGCTCTCAAAACCTGACCTGGTTATTGTAATGGCAAACTAGAATTGTATTCAGATCTATTTTGTCAGAAATTTTTGACAGAGAAGGGGACCTCCGCAAGGTACCTGAACTGGAATAGCAAATGCAAGTAGAAGCTACTCTGAAGCCCCATTCATTCCAGAGGCCTGGCGAATCACTAATGAAATGACTGTCAAAATTGAATCATAAACTTAAAAGATTTCCAGAACTCATTTTCATGGCAGGTGATGCTCACATTGCGGGGTTGGATCAAATGCCTTAGGGACTCCCAATTTTCATATTTCGTAGGAGATACCGCTGTCTCATGATTCTTGTGAGAGTCACCTCAGATATTCATTGTATATTTATAACATGATGAGTTAATGTAACATCAAATGGAACAAAATCAGTATGTTGTAAGCTGTGCCATGTTCCTTTTCTCTAATATCACCCTTGAATGTCAGTAATGGGACTTTCCCCTTCTAGTTTTGCATCACTCATGCAGGACTGCCCTCCTTGCATTTAGACTGTCAGGATCCAAAACATTGGTGTCTTTCTGTGGATAGAAGGGGAGGGGATGAGAGAAATAAGTCATTCGGACCCCTATTCTATTCCAATCAGACTTAATCAATTTGATAGTATAATATCAAAGTCCTGTATGTAAGGTGAGCTGTGAGCTGCAGATTCTAAGTTTACTTGCTTGACTCTAGGAAGTCAACTAACGGCCCTCCACGCTTGTTTTTCCTTGTGATGATGACCTAGCACAGTGTGGCAGAAATCGCCACTATGTGGGAAGTCCCCCCAAATTTATTTGTACCTCTGGACCAATCACTTGTCCAATGGGAGCTTATGACTACTCAGGTGTGTGAAAGCTTATACCATTTGCTCCTGTCCAAATTAAGGAGAAGCCTCTTCATCTTATGTGGAGATATTCCTTATTTCACCCAACTCGTGACCCTGCTGACATATTATTTTGCTTATCCAGTGGAATTATTCTGTATTTGGTATAACTGTTCTGGAATGACTGGACATTTAGCTATATGAAAACAGGGCAGAGAGAATGTGGATTCTAGCAGGAGGCTCGTAGACAAAATACAGCAGTGTGGGTTACTCTGGCCTGCTTCAGAAGCCAGGGGATCAGCAGAAAAATAGGATGGCAGGAAATAAAGTTAGTCATCTAAACTGTGAATGCAAATGAGATGAACTCTCCCATAAAACTGAAATGGATAGCTGAGCAGATTATAAGGCAGAATTCTACAATATGTTATTTATAGGAAACACAACTGAAGCAGAGTGATACATATGGAGTAAAGGTAAAAGGCTAGGGCAGAATCTATTATGCTTCAGGTGAAGTAAAAAAAAAATGCAGGGGTAGCCATCCCAATCTCAGAGAGCAAAAGCAAAAACAGATCTTATTAACAGACAAGGAAGGAAACTACATCTTGCTAAAGGTTACCATAGATAATAACATAATATCAATACCAAACACATGCAACTAGGGTTAGGTTAGAGTCACAAGACACAATAACCAATGAGTATAGTAATCTAGTGTTTGATAAACACAAATACTCCAGCTTCTAGCAGAAGAACTCACTATTTGTTGAGAATTTGCCGGGAAAATTGCTGGGAAAACTGGAAATTGGTATGGCAGAAACTAGGCATTGAGCAACATTAAACCAAGAAAAGGTTGAATTGGGTTCATGATGTAGACAGAGTGTGATACTATAAGCAATTTAGGAGAACAATGGATCATCTACGTCTCAGATCTGTGGAGAAGGAAGGAATTTATGGTCAAAGAAGGGAATAATAATCTTACTGGAGAACATTATAAAATGCAAAGTGAATAATTTTGATTATATTAAAGTTAAAAAGTTTTTGTACAAACAAAACTAAGGCAGACGAGATTAGGAGGGAAGCATCAAATTGGGAAATCGTCTTTACATTTAAGGGTTCTGATCAAGGCCTCATTTCTAAAATATATAGAGAATGGTCTCACATTTATAAGAATTCAAGCCACTCTTCAATAGATAAGTGCTCAAGGGATATGAACAGACAATTTTCAGAGGATGAAATGAAAACCATCTCTAGTCATATGAAAAGTTGCTCCAAATCACTATTGATCAGAGAAATGCAAATGAAGACAACTCTGAGATACCACTATACACCTGTCAGATTGGCTAAAATGACAGGAAAAGATAACGATGAATGTTGGAGGGGATGTGGGAAAACTAGGATTCTAATAGATTGTTGGTGGAATTGTGACCATTCTGGAAAACAATTTGGAACTGTACCCAAAGGGTTATCAAACAGTACATACCCTTTGACCCAGCAATGTTTCTATTGGGCCTATATCCCAAAGAGATCTTAGAGGAGGGAAAGGGCCCCACATGTGCAAGAATGTTTGTGGCAGCCCTTTTCGTAGTGGCTAGAAACTGGAAACTGAAGGGATGCCCATCCATTGGAGAATGGCTGAATAAATTATGGTATATGAATGTTATGGAATATTATTGCTCTGTGAGAAACGACCAGCGGCACAATTTCAGAGAGGCCTGGAAGGACTTGCATGAACTGATGCTGAGTGAAACCAGCAGAACCAGGAGATCATTATACACAGCAACAAGATTGTGCAACAATCAATTCTGACGGACTTTTCAACAGTGAGGTGATTGAGGCCAGTTCCAATGATCTTGTGGTGAAACGAGCCACCTGCACCCATAGAGAAGACTGTGGGAACTGAGTGTGGATCACAACACGGCATTTTCACCTTTTTGTTGTTATCGTTTGTTTGCTTTTTTTCTCATTTCCCCCCTTTTTATGTGGTTTCTCTTGCACAGCATGATAATTGTGGAAATATGTTTAAAAGAATTGCACATATTTAACCTATATTGGCTTATGTGCTGTCTAGGAAGGGGGGAGGGGGAAAGGGAGGGAGAAAAATTCGGAACTACAAGGTTTTGCAAGGGTGAATGTTGAAAATGATCTTTGTATGTATTTTGAAAAAGGAAAGGGTATTATTGCTTTAAAAAAAGAAAACATGAAAACAGTTTAAATAAATAAATAAAAATAGGGCCCTGGAAGGAGGAGGCATCTCAGCTCTCAAGGCAGATCTGAGGTCCTCTTCATTAGAGGGGACCCCGGACTAATAGAATGCCATTGGCTTAGACCTCTGCCTCAGTCTCACTTATTGCAGGTGGGGTAATTTTAATCTCTCCATTGTCATCTCTTGAGTCTCAGGTTCCTTTGGACTTTTCCTCCCTGTGGGTGATCCATCTTTATAGCAAACCTTCCCTGAATATCCAACCCATATCAGCTGACTTTCATTTGGAAAGAAAGCCATCTGTCATTAGAGACAAACTATCAAAGTTTATGGAGAATGGCAAACTTTGGAGAGTAATTGATACCAGCTTAGAATCGGGTCAGTGGGGGCAATGAGGCAGGGGAGAGAGAAGAAGGGGCACAGCAGGGCAAGGTCAGTTCTCTGTGGGTCGTGTACTCCTTCCATGCATGAGTCAGACAGAAAAACCTCTAGCAATCATGAGTATACTCAGGGCTGCCAGCAGCTCATTGCTGATGCCTTTCTGCCTAGCCCCCTCCTCTCCCTGCTCCCATCACCCTTCATTGCCTCCTTGCAGCTAAGCAAAACTTTACTTCTCACCAGCCCCCTGCCTGATAAGAAAGCTGATTCCTTAAAGGGCCAGGCAAGCGCTGCCATCCTAGGTGCCCACCACCCCACCCTTTTTCAGCCATTTCCATGCTAGGCAGATGGCAGATCTCAACCATGGGAAGAGGCTACTGTGACTGTGTAGATAAGAAGAGAACTTCCCAGCCTCTCAGGGCTTCCTCCACCTCCAGTGATTGCCTGGGGGCAGGGGATCTCTGAGGAAAGGGCCTATTTCTGAACCCCAATCTTGTTCCAATTTCACTAAGCAAAGCTTCTCTTCCAGGCACAGCTCTCTCTATCTCTAGAAGTACCATCCTCAGTAGAAGCCCAACCCTTTGCCCTTCTAGATATCAAGGAAGACAGGGGTGACCAAAATTCCTGCCAAAGTTCTCGGGGATGGAGCGGGAAGAAGGGAGGACTTTCTATGCCAAGTGGTCCTGAAGGGAGACCACTGACTTTCCCCCATGGGGGATTAGGCTGAAGGGATTGTGGGAACTTCAGGTCTCAGTTCATAGGGACTTTTTGATAAGGAACACTGTTATCTAAAGGCCCATCCAGCTCTGACAAGAAATATGATTCAATCTTAACCTCTGCGCAAATTTCTGGGTACGTGTATATGTGTCTCTCTCTGTGTCTCTTATTATGGCCTGGCCTCTGGAAATATTTGGTACCGGAATATCACATAACACGTTAAAGTCTGTGGAAGAATGGCTCGAAGAGAGGAAGTTGGGGGGCAGAACAGCCCTTTTCCCACCTCATTTCTCTGGCCCAGCTCAGCCTTTCTTTGCTTCTCTTGGGTGTGCTGGAACATTCTCTCTTCTGCTCCTCACCCTTGCTGGGATTATCTGATTCTGAGGAACTCAAAGGGTTTTGTTTTTTTAACAGTATTTTATTTTTTTTTTCCAAATAAGCGCAAAGATAGTTTAAAACATTCACCTTTGCAAAACCTTATGTTCCAAATTTTTATGTCTACCTCCCCCGTTCCCTGAGAAAGCAAGCAATCTGAAAAAGGTTAAACATGTAGTGCTTCTAAATACATTTCCATATTTGTCATGCTGTGCCAGAAAAGTCAGATCAAAAGGGAGAAAAACAAGAAAGAAAGAAAAAACCAAGCAAATCAACAACAACAAAGAAAAAAGTGAAAATACCATGCTGTGATCCACATTCAGTCTCCATAATCCTCTCTGGAGGCAGAAGGCTCTTTCCAACCCTGGTCTACTGGAATTCTTTGGAATCACCTCATTGTTGCAAAGAGCCAAGTGCATCGCTAAACTCAAAAGTTTTTTTTTATGTGGGACTCACCAAGAAATCCCTCACTTCTGGGTTAGCATCATTTCCCTTTATTAAATGGCCTTCCAAGACTCCCAATAGGCAAAAGTCTGTGAATGAGTTGGATAGGCTGGGCATTTAGGGTTAGGGTTAACCTAACCTAAGCCAACCCTTATTTGAGGTAGGATACAGTGGGGTGAGCAATTCAGGCCCTTCCACCCTTCCCTATATTTGTTAGCCTGGGAGAAGGGAGATCACCTTGCTTGTTTGGTTTCTTTTTTTCCCATGGGATGGGGGACCATACCTGAAGGAAAGCCAAGAGCCAAGCACCTCTCAACAGATTTTTAACTGGCACTCTAAGAGACATGCAGAGACAACGGCGGCATCACGGAGTATAATCTCAGTCCAGTTTTCCTCTGTCTTCCTCAGAGGGCAAAACAGAAAGGAAAGGAAATGCTCTTCTGACTGACTGTACTCCCAAGGTACTTAGTAGTGGAGGGAAAAAATAACACTGACTGCTAAACATGTGCTTTCAAAAGCCACAAGTTCCACATGGCAGAAACAATGCTGGAAAGCTAAGGACACAACTTCACCCACAGCCCAAGTGCAGCCATGACCCGACTCTCTCTAGAACAAGGGGCCGAGACACGGGGTGACATAATCATGGACCCTGTTCTGGAAATCACACTGCCATCCCTTGGGTCCCCCCCCTCCCGCTCCATTCTATCTCTAGGGTGCCCCCCCCAGGGTTTACTCGAAGGAGGATTTGGGATTAAGGGATCCCTAGGTCCTCAATGCCCGACTCGCCTGAGCAGGACACATCGTCTAGGGTCTGGGGTCCTGAAGGAAAAGACCGGTTAAGTGAATGGGAAAGGGGGAGGGGGTCCTCAAGCTCTCCAGATTCGACTCCCTTGGGGCCCCTTGGAGGGGAGGGGGGGAGATGGACATTACCAGGAGAAGAGCATCAGCAAGTGAAGGAGCATCTTTCCAGGTGGGAGGGGGCGTAGGGATGGAGAGGTGTCGCAGAGGCGGGCCAGTGGGAATGGGGGCGGGGGGGGGGGAGGCAGCTCAGCCTAGGCGGTGGGGGTCTACGGCGTGGCGCTATTCAGCTTCCCCCTTCCCCTTAGCTAGCGGGAGGCCGCCGATGGAAGCAGCAGATAGGGCTGAGACAGAGCTACCCCTCCCCTTCATCTTCCCCAGGATGCAGGCGGCAGACGGGTGGGAGCCCCAATATCTCGAACCCTAAATGAATTGGCGCTGGGGGCTGCGAGGGGCGTATCCAGGCCCCGGCCAAGAGGGACCGAGAAGGCGCTGCCTTCTTTGCTGGTCCCCACGGTCCCTCCCCCCCCCACGGTCCCTCCCTTGCCGATTTCTCCCCACTCCCCTCCCGCCCTCTCCCCCATCTCCGACCGCACGCATCCAATTCACTGTCAGCGAGCACCCTCCCTCCCCCCATCCATACACAAAGCGGGGTAAGTGGGAGACCTGCTCCCATCCCGGGATGGAAACGGATCAATGGAAGCAAGCCCTCGTCCGTATAATTAGTGGGGCCGCAAGGGACCCCGTCCTATCCCAGGGCGACAGAGCGCCCCCCCTTCCCAACACCCTGTGCCGAGGTGGGGGTCGGCAGCTCCTGAGGTCAAACTGAGGGACGGGAAAGGCGGGGAGGGGGGGGGGCAGGCAGAGATCTGCAGCTGCTGAGAGTGAAAAAAAAAAAACAGAAAAACACCGAACAACCGCCCCCCCCGCCCCCCAAACCATGCGTGTGACACACTGCAGACACAGGCTGGGACGGGGACGGGCGCAGATACCTCGGGATGTGTCCGCAGACTTGGCCATCCTAGCCCCCGGTCGGAGCCCAGGAGCCTCAGTGGGGGAGGGCGGGCGGCTAATCCGGCAGTCTCCTCTCGTCCTTTCTGTGCGGGCTTCGGGCTGGCTTTGCATGCAGGCCCAAGTGGCCCAAGTAGCCAAGGTCTCAGCTGATTCTCTGCTTTGCTTTTGCTTTATTCCCTCTGCTCATTTTTCCGAGCTTTACTGAGGTGGGGTTTTGGGGGGGAGGGGGAAGAGAAGGGGATATCAAGGCTCTGGCGGGTCTTAACCCTCTGCCTGCCATCTTCCCACAATGCATCAGAATACCACTTTCCCCCAGACTGAGTGTGGTGAGCATCGCATTTCTCTTGAAATTGATTCAGTCTTGGATCGTCTCTTGGGACAATGTTAATTTCGGAACCTTCAGCCCTTCTCTGCTTCCAGTCTGTGTGGAATATTCTAATTGTATGGTTCCCTCTGAAGTGCTTTCCCCCCCTCCACTGAGTATATCTCCTTTGCAAATTAGCCCAGTTTTCACAGGCATCTCAGCTCCATTGCATAACTTTGCAACGGGCCAATCAGAGCAGAAGCTTCCAGGCTTGCTGGCCCAGTTTTCCTGGTGCCACATAAACCCCAATTCCGATTTGGTTCCTTAAGGATGTGCTAACGCTCAATCCATTCTCATCCCTTGGAGCTCACTTTACTTCTCGTTTGTAGGCCACTGAATTTTGCCAAGCCTTTTACCTCCAAATGGTGTTGGAGTAGAATGGATCAGGAAAGTTCCAGGGAAGAAGAAAAAGCATTTCGTAAGTGCCTACTATGTGCCAGGCACCGTGCTACGATCTCCTGGGATGCTCACAACAACCCTGGGAGGCAGGTGCTATCGGGATTCCCATTTTATGGATGATGAAACTGAGGCAGCAGTCAAGTAAGGTACCTAAGGTCACCCAGATAGAAAAAATCTAAGGCAGGATGTATGCACTTGTGAATTGGGAAAAAAAAAAGGGTTACCTTTCTGTGTGACGGGCCAGGTGAGCTTAGGAGATGCTTATTACATACATCGGTAAGGGATCCAGTCAGCCCGCTTTCCCAGCTTAGCAGTATGTGAAGAAGAAATTAGGAGTCTAGATGGGAGAAGTGAGCCAAGGTTGGTGTTTGGGATGATCAGTGCCAAGATAAGGGGATAAAGGGACTAGAGTATAGAGTCAAGAGGCAACAAGGGCCAGCAAGTCAGGAGTAATTGTTCAAGTTCTTCCCCAGCTCATTTTCTAGATGAGGAACTGAGGCCAGCCTCACACAGTTGGGAAGTGTCTGAGGATATATTGCACTCAGATCCTCCTGACACCAGGCAGCAGGGCCACCTACTCACCCCAGCACATGGTAAAAGTTGTATCACTATTTGTCTGACCCCCAATTCAATTAACTCCCCTGGCTCCCCATTTCTCTAGAATCAACTATAAAACTCTCAGGTTGGCTTTCAAATCCCTTCATAACCTTCCTCCCTCCTGCTTTTCCAGTCTTTTAAAACTTTTCTTCCTCCATTTACTCTGACCCAGTGACACTAATTTCTTGGCTGTTTCTTCCATAAACATCTCCAGACTTCACACATTTTTACTGGCCACTCCCCACACCCAGAACCGTCTTCCCCATCTCTTCTTCTTTATTTCCTTCCTATTTCAACTAAAATCCCACATTCTGCAAGAAGCATTTCCTGATCCCTCTTAATGCTAGCACCTTTCCTATAAGATCTCCTAAAATGTAATCCGTCAATTAATAGATTTTTTTTCACATATTTCCACATGAATCATGTTAAGAGAGAAAACTCAGAACAAAAGGGGGAGGAAAAAAAAAACCAGGAAAAAAATGAATCATCAAGTGTTGATTTACATTCAGTCTCCATAGTTCTCTCTCTGGATTCAGATGGGTGTTTTTCCATCTACAGTTTATTGGGATTGCCTTGGATCACTGAATCGCTGAGAAGAACCAAGTCTATCATAGTTGATGATCACACAGTCTTGCTGTTGCTGTGTACGGTGTTTTCCTGGTTTTGCTTGTTTCACTCGGCCTTTCTAAAATCAGCCTAACATATTTCTTAATGGCATACTATATATTGGGCATCGTGCTAATTCCTAGGGATGTGAGACAGGCAAAAATTTCTCTTGCATATATTTGTTTGTACATGAGTTGTTTTTGTCTTACAAGTAATTTTCCACATTGGACAACGAGTTCCTTGAAAGCAAGGAATGTTTTTGCTTTTCCTTGTGTCCCTGGGATACAAGGCCTGGCACTTACTGACCTATTGAATTGACTTCCCTGATCCTAAAAAGCCCTTTGGAAAGCTGGGGGATAGATTGAGGTCCAAAAGACTTTTCTTAGAGAATGGATTAAGGGGGACAGCCAACTTCTGAAAAAGAGTAACTCTTTTCTTGTCGATCTCATTGCTTCACCACCCCTACAGGGTTAGAGCCATCTTCTCTTTTCTCAGTTCTTTGAAAGGATTGGATTGGCGATATGATTTGCCATTTTTTAAATGAGAAAGGATTAAGATAGCTATTGAAGAGAGGAAGTCCCTTTGTTTCCCGAAACCTGTCTCAGGTCAGAGATTCCAGAAAATGGGAAAGACTCTGCCAATGTAGACATCGCTCTCCAAGTTTAAAACGCTTGGATATTAGTTAAATTCTGAATTAAATAAATGTGGTCTGGTGAACATGAGTCAAAATCACAGAGTACATATTTATCTTTTTTTCTTGGACAAATGCTGAAGAAGAGACCTTGATGATCATTGGAAGCTAAGTCAAACTTTGAATTGTACAATTTAATAAATAACATCACTGATGATTTGTTATACCTTGTGATTTCTGTCTCCTTAGGATCACACCATCCATTCGTTCCTATCATTAGAGCCATCAGTGACGTTTGATTATAAGGGTGATTGAAATTTGAAAAACTTGAAAATATGTGACCCTGGGCAAATCATTTAACCCCAATTGCCTCAGCAAAAAAAAAAAAAAAAATTTGAAAATACAAGTATAGTGCTACTTAAGGAGGCTCATTATCATCGACTCAGACATTAAAATCACCTTAGGCTTACCTTGTTCACAGTTATTGCTAAGTATGAGGGACATGGACCTAATTACTTTAACTAAGTCACACTTCATATTTATTTCGATTATCTATTCCCAAGTAAGACACATACATGACCTTCATTAATGTGATTGAAAATTCCCCGAGGACATCCCTGTCTTTCTAATCTTCCTCATAGCTCTTCTCTCCACTTGGGAAACTTTGTCCTTACTTGTGTTTATCTCACCCCCAATCGGTTTCTTGGTTGCTGGTCTATCTCTGTTGCAATCCATCCTCCCATAGCGATGGAAGTAATCCTAAAACCCCCTCCTCCCTTCCCAAAGAAGGTCAGAAGCATTCGAGCTCTACTCATGGCATCTGGGTGGTACCCCATCCAACCTCATTGTAAAGACAGAATCCAATCTGGGGAAAGGAACTCCTGTCCTTGATCCCCTCCATTAGAGTTTAGAGCTATCCTAAGCTCCAGAAGGAGAAAAACTAGATAGAGAGGTCCAGAAGGAAATAACTTCTGCCCCTTTATAGCAGGAGGAACTGAAGATTTCCTAACCCACCTCCTCATTAAATGTTAACCAAGAGGGTTGAGTTTCTCTTGTCAGGGGAGTTCCCCATCAGAAGGAACACACCTGATTTATTTGAAATGTTTCAGATATTCCCTTGGTGTCTTTGCTTAGCAAGAGAAACCACTGATCATCGTTGGCTAGCCTAATAAATAAATTGGTTATTAATGTCCAGAAACGGCTCCCATTTGCTGGTGAATTGAGCTCCCCCAGACAGAGAAAGGAACACTACCTTGGGGGAGCATGTCACTGTGGACCCAGCTGTAGAAAAGCAAGTGATGATAGGGAAATTCTGTTTCCCCAAGTTTATGTGTTCTGTACCTTTAATTCTTAGAGGCCAGACCACCCATGCTAAGCCAGTGGCCTCTCTGGAAGGATTTCTGGCCACCCAAAAGTAAGGGCTGGTAGGGAAATTCTATTTCCCCTTGGTTGCTCATTTACTTGCTACAACTTGTCAACAGAGATAGGGATTATAGCTCTGTACCCCATATCACAAAGCTCCTCCATATCTTTTTAGGTCCAAATGGAAATTCTACTAGGGACTCTGGCTGTGAATTGACTCTGTCCCTATTCCCAACAATTAGATGTTTTCCAGGTAAAAATAATTTAGATTCTGTGTCTATTCTGTTTTCCATGTGCTTTTAATAGTTTTCCAGTGGGGTCCTCAATAGAATGCATTCTAATTGATAGAGATCTCCAGAAATAGACCAGGGAGATAAAGTACAATTTCTGGTGCCCTCAGGATTTGATGTATTGTGGGGTTCTATCTACAAACCCTAAGCTTCATAAGTGTGCCTCCATTCCTTGAAGGACATAGGGTGTCACAAAGAAGTCCAGGCCATTGATCTGTGAGATATTGAATAAACTTTAAAATTATTTGAAATCGATCAGTCTGAGCTAAATAGCAGGGCTCTGTGAAGAGACATTTCAGCTTAAATGCTTCAGCACAGAGCTACAAACAGCAAAGTCCGACCAGCTAGGTGTCTGTGTACTAAAGATAGTCTTGAGCAAGGGAAGTAATTAGGAAAACTAATTGTTACTGCTGGGGAGACGGTGACTCCCATGGGTGTGTTCTAGTCTGCCTTTTGTTCTCTGGGGAAAGGAGTAATACTTGAAGATCAGCTCTATTTACAATGAAAAGTTTCATTCACTGTGAACTGGTTTGTTCTCAAGAGGACCATTGTTAGTCAATAGAGAGATTGGCTGATCAGCCCAATATGAGCTTGGAATGCTCTACCACATGTCCGACCCAAAATAGACTTCTCTCAATCTGTACCTCTCATGTTTCTTTTGATCTACTTCAATTCTGTTTTGCTCATAGAGCACAGCACCTTCTCTGAGGAGGGCAAGTCATGCTGGGTGGTACTGTGCCAGTGGCAAGGGGAAGACAATTTAAACTAATTGGAAACTATTAGGGGCTTCTCTAAATTGTGCCTTTTCCACTGCAATGATTGTCTCGAAATAACCCTCTTTGAAATTTATTTCAAGAAAGTTAAAAACATAACTTGAAATTTACCGGCCGATTTATTGTTTTAGTACTAAGAGAGAAATGCCTTTTCTAATCCCTTTAGGGAAGGAAAGATGGTCTCCAGGTATAGTCCCTTCCTCCCACCCTGTTCTTGCCTCCCATTAGTTTATGAACTGGAGTTCTCTATTGGGTGAGCACAGTACTATAAACTCAATTGTAGAAAACAAGGGCTGTTGAGGGAAATTCTCTGTTTTGACCAAACACAGTATGTAATCTGTATGGCATCCATGTTTCAATTGGGATTAATTGATAGTCTTCTTCCCCACTACCACCCGAAGTCATGTGGCTCATTTGGAGGGATTTTTGACCTTTCAAAAGACCAAGTTACAAACTGAACCAAAATATGTAAGCCTAGGTCAGCTTAAGAATTTTTGCTTTAATTGGAAAATGATCTTGAATACTAAAAGTCTGGAAATCCAGATTTAATTAGATGCCCAAATTA
Organism: Myrmecobius fasciatus; assembly: GCA_023553655.1. Classification (NCBI taxonomy): domain Eukaryota; kingdom Metazoa; phylum Chordata; class Mammalia; order Dasyuromorphia; family Myrmecobiidae; genus Myrmecobius; species Myrmecobius fasciatus. Next base: position 41,818 of record JAJPUD010010854.1, read on the forward strand.
AAGTTGGAAAAATGTATAAAATTTTAATCTGGGAAACTGGTATTCTGGTCCCAATTCATTGCCCACCTAATAGATGACATCATGGCAATGTCTCAAATTGCAAAAGAAGGGAACGTTTTGTCCTTTAAGGCACAAGTTGATCAAGGTTGCTGTATAGTGAATCAATTTAGAATTTCAGCAATTTATATTTAAAATGCATGTCACCATTATGCAAGCTGTTTGAATAAGGAATATTGTTAAGAATTGAAAAATGCAACTTTTGGCTTGTAAATTACAAAGTATTAACTCTCTCTAGATTCTGAAAAGTGAAAAATAAGTAAACGGAAAAAGAGTATGATTTAATTTGGAAAAATGCTTTGAGTTAATCTTTGTAGACACCACAACAGACTTTGATTGTTAATTGGGCGATAAAGCTTTATGTAAGCTGTTAATGAGGGCCGGGGAAATCCAGAACCCCACTACTTTGCTTCAACAGGAGCATAAGCCACTGCAGAGCTTCTAAAAGTTTCTGTAATGACTAAGAACATCTTCACGGGTTTTTAAAAGATTTTGTTCCACAAACATCTTCCTATAGTGGAACCAGGAATAGACCATATAGGTTTCTATCTCCTTTTGGAAAAATGAGAGAGTTGAGGTGACCCAATCCCCTAGATACCTGAATTGCAACTAATCAAGCAACAGGCTTTAATTGTATGTAATTTTTTTTAAGATCACTCGGGTTGAAATCAACCATACAACTCGGGAAAGTAAGGTTTCACTAAGTCCTTGGATTTGTTTAACAATGATGCTGAAATTATAAAGGAAATATTCATTGGAATAATATAGTCCTGAGATATGGTTGAAATGTAAGATTTGAACAAAGTTGTGTAGTCTGAGTAAAGGATTATAGAGATTTGGAAAGAGAAATAAGGAAGGTGTGCTTTTCAAGATCTTTAGAGGTATATTGAGGAAGATCGGTCAAGATCAATTGGGTTGATTGGAAAAAGAACTTCAGGGAGCAAGTCAGTTCTCAGTCAAGGCAGATTTTTACTTCAAACAGCAAAGATGACTTAGATATTAAGGGAGTAGCAGCACACTAGACAAAAGGGTCCCATATTTATACAAATTTCGGGGCCAGGTGTCATGGGCCGAGTCAGTTCTTGATTTAAGGAAGTTTGACTTTGCTTAAGGAGATAGGTTGTGAGAAACTATGTATGTATGGAAACTCTAGTGATAAGACAAATGATAACTTCATTTTGAAAAATCAGTAGAGAAAGTTAGATAAGCAATGAGCTTTTTCTGAGATTGTAGAACCCAGTTTTAAAGTAAACAGCAACGTAATCTTAAGCATGATAATTGAGATCGATTACTGCCAGTTTCAACATCTTTGGTAGTGGGTTGGCTGGAAATAGCTGTATAGCAATAACAACAACTTGCTAGTGGCTGCTGGGTGTTATAGGAGCTATGTGCTAGTAGCTGCTGAGGATCTAATTCTGACCAGCAGAATAGATCCCTTCATGAGAGAGGATGATGCTAAGGAGACTGAGAGGCAGTTGCCTTCTCTGACTTCTTGCGTCTTCCTTCCAATTTATTTCATTCCCAATTCACAAGCAACATCTGCCTCAGTAAAGGCTGATTTGCCATTCCTTCAAGTGTGGTATGATTCCACAGGTGTGGAGGTTTTCAGAGAACTGACCTATCCCTTCACTCTTCGGCATGGTCCTTAACAAATAGCAAACCCCATGATATGAAATGCTTGGAATCAACACCCTTTTGTGTAAAATATAATAACAAATCATCGAAATTATAAATTGAGTTTCTGTACGATACCATTTGGAAAAGAGATCTAGAAGTATATGGGAAAACTGGGTCACGAATGTACTATTGGTGGAGTTGTGAACTGATGCAACCGTTCTGGAGAGCACTTTGGAATCAAATTGTGCATACAGTAGTACCACTACGTATATATCCAGAAGAGATCATAAAAAGGATGAAAGGACCCCCATGTACAAAAATATGTATAGCAGCCCTTTCGGTGGCACATAATTGGAAATTGAGGGGATGCCCATCAATTGGGAAAAGGCTGAACAAGTGGTGGTATATGAAGGTAATGAAATACTATTGTGCTATGAGAAATGATTAGCAGGCAGGTTTCCAAAAAACCTGGAAAGACTTGATGCTGGGTGAAGTGAGCAGAACTGAAAGGACATCATCCACAGTAACAGCAAGATTATGTCATCAACTATGATAGACTTAGTTTGTCCCAGCAACATGGTGATCCAAGACAATTCCAAAAGACTCCCGATGGAAAATTCTATCCACATCCATGAAAAGAACTGATGGAGTCTGAATGCAAATCAAGGCATAATACTTTCACCTTGTGTGTGTGTGTGTGTGTTTTCCTTTTGTTCTGTTTCTTCTTTCACAACATGAGTAACATGAAAATGTTTTACACGATTGCATCAAATTGCATAGCATCTAAGGGAGGGAAACTCAAAGTTTTCTAAGAATGGATGTTAATATTTAGCCTATATGGATTGTTTGCTGTCTTGGGGAGGGAGAGAGGGAGAAAAATTTGGATCACAAGGTTTTGCAAAGGTGAATATTGAAAGCTATCTTTGCATGTATTTAGAAAAAAAAATCGAATACTATTAAAAGAGAAATAAATTTACAAGAATGGATGCTAAATGACTAATATGGAATTGTTTAAAATAATCGTAAATGTCCCAGATTGCTTGCTATATTAGGGAAGGGAGAGGTAAAAGAGAGAGGCAGAACAAATCTGGAACTCAAAATCTTAAAAAAAATAATGGCTATTGAACAGGGCAGCTAGGTGGCACAGTGGATAGAGCACCAGCCCTGAAGTCAGGAGCACATGAGTTCAAATTTGGTTTTAGACACTTACTACTTCCTAATTGTGTGACCCTAGGCAAGTCACTTAATCCCAAATGCCTCAGCAAAAAGAAAAAACAATAATAATGCCTATTGGAAACTGTTTCCACATGTAATTGGAAAAATAAAATACTAATAATTGGAAATAAATGAATGTTAAAAAATCGTCTTTACATGTAAAATTGGAAAAAGTACAATACTAGTTTAAAAAAATAGATCCATTGAATTTATTCTGGTATCATTTTAAGGGAAATGTGCCTCCCCCTAGAATTTATTACTATCTGCCATTTAGACAAATTGGGGAAAGGTTTGGATCAAGAAAATTGTTAGTTGATGGCACAGTGCATAGAGTGCCATATGCCCTGAAGTCAGGAGGACCCTAGTTCAAATACAGCTTACTCAAATGACTTCAGCTTACCAATTGGTTAGTTGTCTAAAGTTTGATTTGGAAAAGTAAACTTTTCTTTGATTCTCTTAGGTTATTATTTAATTTTTAAAAGACATACATATGTTAAAAAAAACTTTTGGAAATACAGAAGACTGATCATTTGTAATTTAGGTTTGAATAATTTTAGTTGAGAACCAGAAATGACAAAAGATCCAGTCCCTATCCATTGTACCAGGATGTCCTCAGAATTTTCTGAAGCTTTCTTAATTTCTTATTAGTGAAATGAGATAAGCATCTAGTTACTGTGCTCACCTACCCTTTTCAGAATGGGTTGTAGGAAACTCTTGTTTATAAATTACTTAATCTTAAATTTTGTCCATGTTATATATCCCAGGCACTATATGAGCGTTGGCTATTGTGATCTGTGGCCTTAAATATTTCCTTGAATCATGCAAATTGAGAATTATTTTATTAACTCCCTCTGGGAAAACTCTGAACGATTTCTCCCAAAGGGGGGAAAAAGACCATGCTCTGACAGCATGAAAATCAGTCATCTAGAATCCTGAGGTTTGGGTAGAGAAGCTTAAGTATTTCTAAGTTTAAACTTCTCTCTTTCTGATGAGATTTCTGTTCTTTATTCCATGCTTATGAAAATGTACTGTGCTTCACTTTGGAGCTCTTAGGCAGAAGCTGGGCCATTAGACCATAATAAAGGATACCTAACTAGGAGATCTGCCTCATCAATTTCTATCCAAGCAAAGCTAATAGCTGTGAATTTAATTTGGTAAAGCTTTATGTCTATTTCCTAGTACTAGCAATGCAAAATTAAATACATGTTTATTATGGAACTTGATAACGCCAGCATAATAAAGAGTTGTTTAAAAACTGCTAACTAGTTTTATTGTGTATTTTATTTCACAAGAATTATAATGGTTTCAAAAATGCTTCATTGTTTATCTGATAAGATGTGTGATATGGTTATACATTTGTTTCAACTCTGCTGACAACATAGGATCTGTGAGATCAGAGAGCTAAAGAGGTGAAAAGAGCTGCAGGCGCACCAAGTTAGAATGAGAAAGTTTATGCATCAGTTTATGTTTAGGAAGTAAGTTCCACTTAAATTTGTTCAGAATGATTTTCTGTGCAAGGTAATTTGAAGATGCATTTAACTGAACCGAGGCCATCTGACTCAAAATAGATTTTGTTTCATGTTTCAAATCTGTGACAATGTTTTTGATATTGTGCATTCACTTAGGAATGTACCTTCTTTGCTAATCTGGATGCTGCTAGGTGATGAGCTGGACTGTAAAGGAAAAGGACATATTTGAAAATGTTATTACTCTCAAGACATTCTCCAAATGACAAATGATCAAAGGATATAAACAGATCACTTTCAGATGAAGAGATTGAAACTATTTCTAGTCATATGAAAAAATGTTCTAAATCACTATTGATCAGAGAAATGCAAATCAAGACAGCTCCGAAGTACCACTTCATATCTCTCAGATGGACTAAAATGACAGGAAAAGATAATGACGAATGTTGGAGGGGATGTGGGAAAACTGGGACACTGATACATTGCTGGTGGAACTGTGAACGGATCGAACTATTCTGGAGAGCAATTTGGAGCTATGCTCAAAAAGTTACCAAACTGTGCATACCCTTTGACCCAGCAGTGTTTCTATTGGGCCTATATCCCAAAGAGATCTTAGAGGAGGGAAAGGGCCCCACATGTGCCAGAATGTTTGTGGCAGCCCTTTTTGTAGTGGCGAGAAACTGGAAACTGAATAGATGCCCTTCAATTGGAGAGTGGCTGAATAAATGATGGTATATGAATATTATGGAATATTATTGTTCTGTAAGAAATGACCAGCAGGATGATTTCAGAGAGGCCTGGAGGGACTTACATGAACTGATGCTGAGTAAAGTGAGTAGAACCAAGAGAGCATTATACACAGCAACAAGAAGATTATGTGATGATCAGCTGTGATGGACTTGACTCTTTTCAACAATAGGGCAATTCAGGTGACTAGGCTTTGATGGAGAGAGCCATCTGCACCCAGAGAGAGAGCTGTGGTGACTGAGTTCACAACATAGCATTTTCATTTGTTGTTGTTGTTGTTGTTTGTTTGCTTGCTTGTTTTTTCTTTCTCATTTGTTTTCCTTTATGATCTGATTTTTCTTGTGAAGCATGATAAATATGAAAATATGTTTAGAAGAATTGTGCATGTTTAACATATTTACTTGCCATCTATGGGAAGGGAGTGAGGAGATGGGAGGGAAAAAAATTTGGAACACAAGGTTTTGCAAGGGTGAATGTTGAAAACTATCTTTGCATGTATTTTGAAAATTAAAAAAAAAACTATTACAAAAAGAAGAAAATGTCATTATTCCAAAGTCTAGTAATTTAAGAAATTGGAAACTTTCAGTTTGCTTATAGTAAAAGGGAAGTTTTATTGGCTATCCATTTAAAAAACTGAATCTTCTACAGAAAAAACATTTCGATAAAAGCTAACACCCAAATTATCCCTCTTTGCAGATGACATGATGGTATACTTAGAGAATCCTAGAGACTCAACTAAAAAACTACTAGAAACAATTCACAACTTTAGCAAAGTGGCAGGATTCAAAATAAATGCACATAAATCATCAGCATTTTTATATATTACCAACAAAGTCTAGCAGCAAGAGATAGAAAAAGAAATTCCATTCAAAATAACGGATGATAGTATAAAATATTTGGGGATCTATCTGCCAAGGGAAAGTCAGGAACTATATGAACTAAACTACAAAACACTTTCCACACAAATAAAATCAGACCTAGTGAACTGGAAAAACATCAAGGGCTCATGAGTAGGCAGAGCGAATATAATAAAAATGACAATACTACCCAAAATAATGTACTTATTTAGTGCCATACCAATCAAACTCCCAAGAAATTATTTTACAGATCTAGAAAAAATAGTAGCAAAGTTCATTTGGAAGAACAAAAGGTCAAGGATTTCAAGAGAATTAATGAAAAAAAGACAGATGAAGGTGGCCTTGCTGTGCCAGATCTAAAACTCTATTATAAAGCAGCGGTCATCAAAACCATTTGCTACTGGCTGAGAAATAGAGCAGTCGATCAGTGGCATAGGATAGAATCACAAGACAAACTAGGCAATAACGTTAGCAATTTAGTGTTTGATAAACCCAAAGACCCCAGCTTTTGGGATAAATACTCTCTATTTGGCAAAAACTGCTGGGAAAATTGGAAACTAGTGTGGAAGAAATTAGGGCTTGACCCCTACCTATCACCACATACCAACATAAGATCTAAATGGGTTCATGATCTAGATATAAAGAGGGACTTTGTAAGCAAATTAGAGGAATGTAATATAGTTTACCTCTCAGACCTGTGGAGAGGAAATAAATTTACGTCCAAAGAAGATCTGGAACTCTTCATTGAACACTAGATAGATAATTTTGATTATATTAAGTTAAAAAAAAGTTTCTGTATAAACAAAACAAATGCAGACAAGATTAGGAGGGAAGCATCAAATTGGGAAATCATCTTTACATTTAATGGTTCTGATAAAGGCCTCTTTTCTAAAATATATAGAGAATTAGCTCAAATTTATAAGAATTCAAGCCACTTGCCAACTGATAAATGATCAAAGGATATGAACAGACAATTTTCAGAGGATGAAATTAAAACCATTTGTAGTCATAAGAAAAGGTGCTCCAAATCACTACTGATCAGAGAAATGCAAATTAAGACAACTGTGAGGTACCACTACACACCTGTCAGATTGGCTAAAATGACAGGAAAAGATAATGACGAATGTTGGAGGGGTTGTGGGAAAACTGGGACACGGATACATTGTTGGTGGAACTGTGAATGGATCCAGCCATTCTGGAGAGCAATTTGGAGCTATGCTCAAAAAGGTATCAAACTGTGCATACCCTTTGACACAGCAGCATTTCTATTGGGCTTATATCCCAAAGAAATCATAAGAGAAGGAAAGGGCCCCACATGTGCAAGAATGTTTGTGGCAGCCCTTTTTGTAGTGGCAAGAAACTGGAAACTGAATGGATGCCCATCCATTGGAGAGTGGCTGAATAAATTATGGTATATGAATGTCATGGAATATTATTGCTCTGTAAGAAACGACCAGCAGGGCGATTTCAGAGAGGCCTGGAGAGACTTGCATGAACTGATGCTGAGTGAAACGAGCAGAAGCAGGAGATCATTGTATAGAGCAACAACAAGACTATATGCTGATCAATTCTGATGGACATGGCTCTCTGCAACAATGAAATGTTTCAAACCAGTTCCAATTGTTCAGTGAAGAAAGCCAAATACCCCCAGAGAGAGGGATATGAAATGTGGACCACAACATATCATTTTCAGGCTCTCTATTGATGTTTGCTTGCATTGTGTTTCCTTTCTCTGATTATTCTTTCTTGTAGATACAATTTTTCTTGCACAACAATAAGTGTGGAAACATGTATACATATATTCGATTTCTTAAGTATTTTAACATAATTAACATGTAGTGGACTTCCTGCCATCTAGGTGGGGGTGGGGACTAGGGGGACAATTTTGTAACAGAAAGCTTTGTAAGGGTTAATGTTGAAGAATTACCCATACAAATGTTTTGCAAATACAAAGCTTTAATAAAACAAGAAAAGAAAAAAAGAAACTGAATCTTCTCCCTTTTTGATGAGATAGACTGGTAGGGATTTGTCTATAGTATAGGTCTGGTTATTGTGAATTATGAAGTTATATGTGGAGTGGTCTGTACTGAAGCTACATTTCAAACAACTTAAACTCCAGTCTTAAAGATTTATTTGTTGCTTTAAGGGTTGAATAAGAGCAGCCTTGAGGTTTGCAGCTATTTGTATGAACATACTTTATTAGATTCTAATGACTTTCTTTATACATCAGGATGAATTTTAAGCTGTTTTTGAGGAGAAATACTAGTAGAAAGAAATGTGAAGGAAAAGCTTTTGTGTTTTTTTAAGAGGGCCTATATTTTTATTTGTTAGCTCATCTAGTGCAACAGCATGAGAGTAATTATAACAATGGTATCCAGTGAGGTTCTGTGATTAGTAAGACTGCTGTTTGAGGTGAAATCTTTTGGAACCTTGACTATTTTTGTGAGCTTCATTTTTATGTTTGTTGTGTCCTCGGACCAATGTTTCATCGGTTCAAAATAAATGCCAGTGGCTCAATGGGAGATTTAACTAAGGCCAGTGAATATCTGAGCCTGAGAATAAAGTTGGGAGGAAGACCTTAGGAAGGCTAAGGTTGAACCCTATTAATTCATTTTTCCACCTAAGACATCTGTCCATCTGGTTAATTGTGAGCCTGGCTATGACATCCTGCCACATACTTAGCTGTTCATACTCTTCCTCCCTGAAATCCGCTGCAACTGACTCTATTTTATCTTTTCATACAGGTTTTGAGTTATTTTGTGCTGTTATCATCATGTCCCTGCTTCTTCCTCTCCGAGCGCATCTGTATTTGTGAAACCAGGATAAGATTCTGTTACTTGGTATGGTTGCTATCATATATGTTTCAGTACTGTTTTTCAAAATAAGAATTTCAGTGCATTTAGTTATGCTAAAAGAAGAGTGACTTATGGCCTATCCCCTTACCTTTAGTAGATATCCAATTTTACTCAGGTTCACTATTTAATATGGACTTGTATATAGAGCATGTTCCCTACCCATCTTCCTGTTGCCTCTAGGAGAAAATACAAGTTTTTGAGCCCTGGCATTGATAGGCCTTCACAATCTGTCTGGTTTTCAGATGTATTTTACTTCACTCCTCTCCATTTCTTCTCTATCCCAGCTAAAGCATTCTTCATGTTCTTCCCCAAACTTGGAGTTTTCTCTCCCATGACTTGGCTCAGGCAATAAATATGTCTCCTGTGCTTCAAGTGCACTCTCTGTGGCTTCCTTCAGGACGCAGTTTACAGACCGCCTCCTCCAGGAATCTCCTCCTGATTGTCTCAGTGTTTAATGCTGTCTTTCATCAAATTAGGTGATATTGTTAGGCTTCCCACCCCAAGACCACTTCTTGCCCTTTCATTCCTCTCTTTTATTAGGAGATACTACTTTGTTTTCCAGACCTAAGGCTCAGCAAAGAAGCTGTACTCTGAACTGGGCATAACAACAGCCCTTTGTACTCCCCCTCTGGATGAGTTCTGCTGGAGCTAAATAACAAAGCTCACGGCTCCTGAGCTTGGGCAAGCGCTAGCAGGAGCGACCTCTCTGTCATGAAGCCCTGCTATGAAATAGACTTTTTTGTCATTAGGCAACCTTGCCTCCCTGTTCCTGATGTGCCTTATCATTGTTATCACCCCTCACTGCCCAATTCTTTGTCTAGCCATAACTACACATATCAAGGTTTAGCCTCATTGCTTTGCAGCCCTCAGTCCTAGAGCAGGGCCCAGCATGCTTATCTAATTTCCCTCCCTCAAAGGAATAAAAAGAAGGGTTTTTGCCCATGACCTCTGTGAGCTCTTTGGTCTTTTCTTTTTTTCAGAATTAACAGTCGATAAGCTCTTTTGTGTCTTCAGAGTTAATAGGTGGTGGATAATTCTCTGGCTTTTTGGTCATTTATTTATTTTTAAGAGTTAGCAGTTGGCGTCAGAAGTGGGATTGGAAAAAAATAAAATAAAATCATTCTACTCCCAGCCCACACAGGCACTCCTCTTCACTGCTCCCTGAACTATGGTACTTACAGGAGTCTGTCATGCTCAGTTTGATTCACAAATTCGAGGATGGCAGTGAATGAATTTTTTTTCCTCCTCTGATTCACGAGCTCCTGTCTTTGGTCCAATTCGACTCCCCTGAAGGATTGCAATTTTAGTGTTGTGATTGAAGAGAGGATTCATCTGTCTCTTCTTGATGAAGTCCTTTAACTTGGTTGGAACAAAGTGTTTCTTTCACTTGTAAAATGGGAAAGGAGTTAATAAGCTGCCAAAGAACTTGGCGGCAGGACATAAGCATTTAGTCCATGGACCAGATATTTACAAAAATTCCTAATAACTGGCATTATTTGATATCGTTGGCCAACTTGGAGTTCTTTTGATCAGGATAAAATAAATGAACTTAAGAAATGTCTTGATGAAGCTGGCAAGATGCTTTTAACAAATGGCTATTTGAAATCCCCAAAGGAGATTAGTTGTGCTTTTTATTCTGTATTCCCAGTGCTTAATACTGATATGCTTTATACATAGTAGGTGCTTAATAAATGGTGTCGGTTGAATTGGATTGAATACTGAGTTTCAGTGGTTGTGTGTGTTCCCTACTCTGCCTGCCCCAAATGCCTGCAAATTTACAGCACATATTCAGAACACCAGTTCATTTTTACTCATCAGTTCTCTAGACTAAACTGTACTCTTTCAATATTATATTCTGTTTATCTTGCTCCTTTCTTGAGGCTGCTTGCTTCACTTTCTGGATCAAAACAGCAAAAGCGTTCATGTGGAGCTATTAAAAGTTTAGCTCACGTTCTCCCTTCTTCAGAACTGGGAAAGTGGACGCACGGAGAGTTCGTATTATAATTGAATGGACGATCCATCTGAGAGGAGGACTGACTAACAGGCATCCTCATGAACATTAATATAGTAACCACTTGGTTTTGTCACCTGGACTGGAATCAGAATGTCAAAATATTCTGAAGATACCCTGTTTCCCAGAGCTAAGAACCAGCAAGCAGACTGTGTCCTGGCGTAACAGTAATCCGTTGGGCTCAGGATGACATCACCCTCTGGCAAAGTCTATTGCTTGGGCCAGCACCCGGTCTTCATTGAGGAATTTAGTGTTCCCGTATTTCCCAGGGCCATCCATCCCCCTTCAAAATTTGAAATTAACTAAACTTCTGTTTGTATCCGGACTCTCCCATCTCTGGCTTGCTCTTCATCTCTGACCACTCACAGGTCAGAGGCTGGTTTCAATCTGGTTAACAGTTACTGTATTAATCATGCCCTTGTGGTAATTACAGATCCCTCGTGGTAATTACACATAGTGGAGTTGGAGAGCTTAGTTTGGAAAGGCCAGTCCATGAGGCTGGCCATTGAGTGATGATTTCTTAGCTATAGAAACTCTCAAAGACTGTAGCTACGTAATAAAGGAGTTGCATTAAGAGAAGGAGAATCTACACCTGTGAAATCACTGATCCTTGGAGGATTGAGGAACACAGGCAGTTTTGCTCAGCAAAGACAGTGGAGTAGTTTGCCATTTTTCATTTCCTTCTTCAGCTCACATTACAGATGAGGAAATCAAAGCAAACAGGATTAAGTGACTTGCCTATGACCACACTGCTCAGATTAGGTGACATATCAATATTAGCTATTATCATCATCAAATCAATGGTTTTCTGCAATTATAGACTAAGCAATTCTTTTCTTTTAATTTTATTTTATTTGCATAACATATGTGTGGGTAATTCTTCAACATTAACCCTTACATAGCCTTCTGTTACAAATGTTCCCCCCAACTCCCCACCCCTCCCCTAGATGGCAGGATATCCACTACATGTTAATTATGTTAAAATACTTGGCAAATCGAATATATGTATACATATTTCCCAACTTATCATTGTTGTGCAAGAAAAATCATATCTACACAAACGATATATCAGATAAAGGAAACACAATGTAAGCAAACATCAATCAAGGAGTATGAGAATGTTATGTTGTGGTCCACATTTCTCATCCCTCTCTCTGGGTGTATATGGCTTCCTTCAGTGAACAATTGGAATTAGTTTGAAGCATTTCATTGTTGAAGAGAGCCATGTCCATCAGAATTGATCGTCATATAGTCTTGTTGTTGCTGTGTATAATGATCTCCTGGTTCTGCTCGTTTCACTCAGCTTCAGTTTATGCAAGTCCCTCCAGGCCTCTCTGAAATCGTCCTGCTGGTCGTTTCTCACAGACCAACAATATTCCATGACATTCATATACCATAATTTATTCAGCCACTCTCCAGTTGATGGGCATCCCTTCAGTTTCCAGTTTCTAGCCACTACAAAAAGGGCGGCCACAAACATTTTTGCACATGTGGGTCCCTTTCCCTCTTTTAAGATCTCTTTGGGATATAGGCCCAGTAGAAACACTGCTGGGTCAAAGGGTATGCCCAGTTTGATAGCTTTTTGAGCATAGCTCCAAATTGCTCTCCAGAATGGTTGGATCCGTTCCCAGTTCCACCAACAATGTATCCGTGTCCCAGCCTTCCCACTTCCCCACCAACATTCATCGTTATCTTTTCCTGTCATTTTAGCCAATCTGACAGGTGTGTAGTGGTACCTCAGGGTTGTCTTGATTTGCATTTCTCTGATCAATAGTGATTTGGAGCACCTTTTCATATGACTACAAATTGTTTTAATTTCATCCTCTGAAAATTGAGACGAAGCAATTCTGATGGCTATTGAAAATATTTGAAAGCTCTTAAAGCACGGACTGTTTGAACCTATCTAACAACTATATTGGTGTTTAGCTAAGGCCTGAATCACTCAGCATCTGACGCCATCACAAAGTTTGCTGATCTTTTTTGTGGCTTAAGGATCTAGAAGAAAACAAATGGCTCCTTCATCTATTTATTTTTGGTCCTGCCCAAATACATCATCCAAGGAAGATGTTTCCATGGAAATGAATAATGTTAGAAGGTGGCTATGATGTGTTCTGGAGGTCATGAGCAGTGCTAGAAATACTCTTGGAACTGCGAAACAAGAGCTCACATCCAACACAGCTATGTGACAATGGGTATTCATTCTGGTAAATAATCATTCTCACATTTTTTATAGTTTCTTTGATAAAAAAAAGAAATTCAAATAATGACAACCAGATTGTTTCTTGGAATGTCATCTTTGTAAGTAGAGGCAAGTGCTATTGTTCCCATTCTAGGGATCTAGGGATCAAAAACTGTCATTAAAAATGACTGGCCAAAGTAATTTTGTCAGTCAACAATGGAACCCAATAGAATTCACATGACTGTCAGCACTCACGATAATTCTTCTATTGCAAATTATCCTGAACTGTATGTTATACACAATTTTGTCTCTTTCTTCTCATAAGTCTCATGATATTCTCATATTTATTCTCATATCCCCCACCACTTTCCCTACTACTTTCAAAGGCACCTCCCCAGGTCTCAACATAGAAGTCAGCCTGGACTCCTCATTCTCTTTCACCATACCTCCCTGCCCATCCAAGTGGTTACCAATTGTACCTTTACAACATCTCTCCTCTGACATTGCCACCCCCTGGTGCAGGCCCTAGTCACCTCACAATTAGTGGGTCTGTCTGCTTCAAGTCTCTCCACACTCCCGTCGATTTTCCATTTAGCCATTTAGATTCCTGTAAAACACAGGTCTGATCACAACCCCACTCAATAACATCCAGTGGCTCCCTATCACCTCCAGGATCAAATACAAAATATTGTTGGACATTCTAAGCTCTTTATACCCTAGCCCCTTTTTACCCTTCCAGTCACCTTACTCCTCAATACTTCATCTGGGGTTAATTGGGGGAGTTTACTTACCAGAGACCAACTGTCCTGGGTGGCAGCAGGACAAAGTAACATTATGGATCCATGTACCCTAGTCAGGTCTTATCTAGGAGCAGAACAAAGTGCCATGATGGCCCAGGGTCACACTCAAATTGTCCCGTGGAACAGTGGGAGCTCCTTTTGTGGTTGCCATCGACTCAAGGTAGTTTACATTTTTCTGTAGAATTTCTGGCCTACCTGTCTAGTGACCTGACTTGCATTTCTTGGGTATACAAGGACAATGGCCCTAGAAGAGGAAAGAAGGCCAACCTAGCTACCAAGAACTAGAGGTTTCCACCAGGAGTGGGCTGAAGAGGTTAGGAATAGGTAATGGTTCCGTTGGACTGGGGAATGAGGCAAAACCAGTCTAGAAAGATCAGAGAGAGAATGACAGGCAAGTTGGGAGGCAGCACTGGCCCCTCCAAATGAAAGAGGACATCTTTGGCCCACTGAAGCTTGGTTTATTGTTTTTTCAATGTTGATTCTCCAACAATAATGCCCATTTTTGGAAGGCACCCACTTCTTTTCCAGTTTAACCTATTTCTAGCTATAATGTAAAAATTGTGAAGTGTGGTCTAATTTGTCATTACCTCTTTATGGCTTTAACAGGAAATTGTAAATTTGTTGTTGTTGTTCTTTTATTCAAATATTTACTTAAATTATATATAACTTGTGTGAAATACAGGAAACCCTATTCAAAAAATATTACAGTCCCTTAGAAGAGCTGTAATTTCACTGGGGCAGTGTGGAAGTCTTACTTGACTAACATAAATTATAACCACTCTTAATATTAATAACCCTAGACTGCATTCACGGGTTGCCGTGGCCCAAACACTTTGTCGGTGAACAACAGTTGGGTGCATTAGTCCCAGACCTAACACACACATGCAAAAAAAGGATAAGAGCCAATAGGAGGCCCTGCTGATTAAAGGCTAACTACACCCTGATACAGCCCTGGAATTCGTAAGCCATTTAATATCAGCAAGTAGAGAGTTACTGTGTTTATCTCCCATTTTACCTTGGCCTTGCTTCACGTCCCCAATACTTAACAGACTGTCTGATGTGCAGAATGCTGGAAGAAAGACTGACATAACCCTAACCCCAAATACCCTAACCAGACTTTGACTTCATTTCCAGTATGTTTTCCATTAATCCCAGGGCCTGCCTCTATTGAAAGAGATAACTAGCTGACTGTTACTGATAATTCCCCACTCTATGACTCACTGTTACGTGACTATGAAAAACTACATTCGTCAAGGAATTGAAAATGAGCAGAGAAGACCGTGATTGGTGAGGGCAGCCCGCCAGCTGAATAAATAAGGGAGCTGTGGTATGGATATCGGCCATCAGAGGTACCCAAGTGAACAGGTCATTTAGCACCAAGACTGATGTTCACTGCGGGTGGGGAAGGTCTTAAAAGGCTCCACTCTGAAATCAAGCGGAACGAAGCTGCAAATGCTCGTGTGTGCACACAAAAAAGCATTCATGTGGTCACTTCTTAACAAATGAGCAGCAAACTAGCTGATGCTCACCTGTCATGAGATATGCAGATTACCAAATAAAATATAAACCTTCCAAACTCCAAGATATTTTCCCTTGTGTATATGCACATACATATAGACATGTATTATGTATATGTGTAGAAAAGAGAAAGACAAACATACAAATCCATATGTGTGTACATGTAAATATATACATAGAGATAGCGATGTGTACGCCTGTCATACTCTTTTGATGTTGGAAGGTTCCTAAAGTTACCCTTGGCATCTAGCACTTGGCTTTGTACACAGGAAGTTCCCAATAGGTATATGAGAAATAAATGAATATGAAGTCAGAAGGACCTGAGTTCAAATCTGGTCTCAGACACTTAACATTCCCTAGCTGTGTGACCCTGGGCAAGTCACTTAACCCCAATTGCCTCAGCAAAAAAAATAAATGAATGAATGAATGAATAACCTCCTACTCAACTCCCCTGAGTTGGTACTATATTAGCTAAATCAGATAAGGGGCACTTGGTTTAGAAACATGAAGGCCCCAGTTCAAATATGACCTCAGATACTTTCTAGCTGTTTGACCCTGCCAAGTCTCTTCATCTCTGCCTCAATTTCCTCATCTCTAAAATAGAGATCATCATAGCACCTCTCTCCCGTGGTTGATAGGGGGAATCAAATGAAATAATAATTTGAAAGCTCTTAGTACACTACCTGGCACACCTCGGGTTGGCTGTAAACTCCTTCAAGCCAAGCTGGAGAGGTCTTTAAAAGCCAGCCAATCTCCTTTGACCAGACACGACTATGCACATTGATTGTGCAGCTCAAGTCAGAAATTCTTAATTTCATAGAATCATCCAATCTTTGCATCTCAATATTAGAAGGGACCTCCAAGGTAATGTAGATAACCCCTACATGAAATGGGAACCCCCTTATTAATGTCAACTAATCAACAGGCAATCAGATTAAGTGCCTTTGTTAAGCTATCCCCTGGAGAGCCAAAGATCCTCAAGGTTTTTTGTTATGGTTGATCACTTGTTTTAGTCATGTCTGACCCTTTGTGACCCCATTTGGGGTTTTCTTGGCAAAGATACTACACTAGTTTGCCACCTCCTTTTTTTTTTTTATTAAAGCTTTTTATTTGTATAACATATGTATGGGTAGTTAGTTCCCCAGCATTGATCTTTACAAAGCTTTCCATTACAACTTTTACCCCCAGTCCCCTCCCCTCCCCTAGATGGCAGGAAGTCCACTACATGTTAATAATGTTGAAATGCTTGAGAAGTTATTCAAGAAAAATCCTATCTACAAGAAAAAAAGAAAATCAGAGAAAGG
>JAJPUD010010855.1:0-26434 GCA_023553655.1 Myrmecobius fasciatus
TTTTTTTTTTTATTGACTATAATACTTCATGATAAAAAAAAGCAGTTACTGAACAGTTATACGAGTTCTAGTTCTCCTGCTCTTTTATATTTTATCAGTTTCAGATTGGGTGGTACCAGGAAATATGAAAATAGACAGAAACAACAACAATAAGGTTGCCTTCAAAATTTTTAACATTTTTGTGGTTTTAACCAAGGCTGTATCCAGAAGCTAATAATAACTTTTCATAGTAACAATCACATTTTATACGCATCAAAATGCATAAAGTCATTTGGTCCCACTCACTGTGAATGTTCCCTAAGGTTCTGTCCTGAATCCTATTTTCTGCTTTATATTAATGATACATTCATCAGCTCCCATGTATCTTATTATCTTTTCTTTCACTCTCAATCTCTTTCTTGATTTATATTAGCATGTAATTGATATAATAATAATTGTATTATGATGCTGTGTAATTATTAATATGTAATATAGAGACAGGATTTTATATATTATACATTTACATACATGTATATATTATAATATATAACACATATATCACTTATCTAGATATATGTGATAATATTAAATGTATTACATATAACATATCATATAATTAATGTATCATAATTTAATAGTTCTATTATAGTTTTATAATAATATATGATATATTGAGAGAGATTTTCTATATTATACATATACATATATAAAACAGAAGATTTTATATACATACGTTTTATATGTGTATATATATATATATATATACACTTATTTATCTCTTTCTTATAAAATCATACTTCTGGTTAACTAGAAGTTTGAAACCTCAGTGTCATTATCAATTTGTTCTCACTGATTCCCCAGTCCAATTTATTGTAAAATTTTGCAGTTTCTACCCTCATAAAGTCTTTCATTCCATTCACACAACCACCAATCTAGTGCAGGTTTTCATTACTTCCTATCTAGACTACAATAATAGCCTTTTGGTTGGCTCCTTACCCTAAGTCTCTTCACTTTAATCCATCCCCTACTAAGCTGCCAAAGTGATTTTCCTAAAGAGTACATTTGACCATGTCACCCTTTTCTTATTCAATAAACTCCAATGTGTCCCTAATATCTGCAAGATAAATTATAAATTCTTCTCTTCATCATTTAAAGATAGTCATAATCTTGGCCTCTTCTCTAGTCTTATATTTCTGTCTATGTTTTCTTTGTTCTTGTTCCCCACTTTTCTTGGAGATTACCTTCTGTATACTCTGTATATATCTTGTAAGTATATAATTGTAATAGTTATTTATATATAGTTTTAACCACATTGCCTTCTTCATTAAAAAGTAAGCTCCTTTGAGGACAGGGAGTTTTGAGTTGGTTTTTTTTGTTTTTTGGGGGGTTTTTGCCTTTGTGTCTCTAGCATTTAGCACAGTGCCTGAAACAGAGTAGGGCTAATAAATGTTTGTTGACCGACTGATCCTCATAGTTACCTTGTGGGGGTAGAAAGTACAATATAATTATGAGAGTGTGAATGATTTACCCAATATATCACAGTTAATGGTAATATAATATAATCCAGATCCAAGTGTTTTGACTTTGAATGCTTAGTTATTGTCTCTACAGCATCATTTTCTTTCTTTTTTTTAAATTAAAGCTTTTTATTTACAGAACATATGAGTGATTTTTCTACATTGACCTTTGCAAAAAATTTTTTTGTTCCAAATTTTTCCCCTCCCCCCCAGATGACAGGTAGTTTAATACATGTTAAATATGTTAAATTATGACAAATCCAATATATGTATACATATCTATACAGTTATCTTACTGCACAAGAAAAATCAGATCTAGAAAGAGAAAAAAAAAACCTAAGAAGGAAAACAAAATGCAAGCAAATATTCTTTTTTTTTTTTTTTTTGCTTTTTGCTGAGGCAATTGGGGTTAAATGACTTGCCCAGGGTCACACAGCTAGGACATGTTAAGTGTCTAAGATCAGATTTGAACTCAAGTCCTCCTGACTTCAGGGCTGTTGCTCTATCCACTGCACCACCTAGCTGTCCCTTAAGCAAATATTCGCAGAAAACATTAAAATGCTGTGTTGTGGTCCACACTCAGTTCCCTCAGGCTTCTCTCCGGATGTATATGGCTTTCTTCATCGCTGAACAATTGGAGCATTTCATTGTTGAAGAGAGCTATGTCCATCAGAATTGATCATCATATAGTCTTGTTGTTGCTGTGTATAATGATCTCCTGGTTCTGCTCATTTCACTCAGCATCAGTTCAAGCAAGTCTCTCCAGGCCTCTCTGAAATCGCCCTGCTGGTCGTTTCTTACAGAGCAATAATATTCCATAACATTAATATATCATAATTTATTCAGCCATTCTCCAATTGATGGGCATTCATTCAGTTTTCAGTTTCTAGCCACTACAAAAAAGGCTGCCACAAACATTCTTGCACATGTGGGGCCCTTTCCCTCCTTTAAGATTTCTTTGGGATATAGGCCCAGTAGAAATACTTACAGCATCCTTTTCAATCATAAATCCCAACCCACTAGAAACCGACCCCTATAACACACATAAAAGCTCTTCTATCCTTAACTTCTAGATATGTAATTAACATTGACTTAGCATGATGCAATGGAGGATATGAGAGAAACAACCAACTGGAGTCCCATCCTAGCTTTTATTGGGAGTTGTAGAATCAGCATTTGTCTAGGGCATTAGATAAAGAGCCAGAAAAAAAAGATATTTGGGATTAGGTAGAGTGGGAGGAAGAGTGTAACTACTAAGAAATTAAGTTACCACCCTGAATGCTTCTTGAAGCTCTGCATCACTTTATAGTAATTGATATTTCTATAATACTTTGTGATTTACAGATTGCTTTATATTATCTCACTTGATTATCTTTTCAACCCTGTGGGGGAGATCACATTTTTCATTATCTGCAAAATGGGAGCTTTTACATCCCCAGTAAGAGGTTAGGTGATGGAGTCAGATTCATGAAATCCAATCATGTATCTATTATTGAGTCCTTACCTTTAAATCAATTGCTCTAAATAACTGCACTATTACTGAGAGGAATGTTGGGGGAGATAAATAACAATGACTGGTGTCAATATAGTTGGAAGAATGGAGTACAGAAATGGAGAGGGATACCAAAGATGCCTTATAGAATCCACAGTAGTTTCCTTTTAGTTATTCTCAGGCCTTTGAGGCTATGGGGAACAGGGAATGAAGAATGATGGCACTGGCACATTCATTAGTCTTTATGGTTTCCAGGTAGTAGAGGACAGATGTTTCACTACATAGAGCAGTGCAATTATGGCAGGGAGTAGATCTGTAATGAGATAATGGCATAAATGGAGTCAGGAAAGGTTCAGTGAGGTGAGAAGCAAGTGCAATTGTGGACCTTTTTCTTCTTGCATAACAAATGGAGGGGGGCACCCAAAGGGGGAGATTTCAGGGTTGAGCTGCTGCAGAGTTAGGGTATGGTGTACATTACTGGAGGAGAAGTGACAATGGAGCTATGGTCAGTTCCAGCCTGAAGATGTCCATCTTAGTGGGTGAGGTTGAGCTCCCTATACTTGAGCAGAACTGCTCATCAGCATCCTGTCCTCAAATACTTTGCAATTTAGTAGGGGGACAAGACTCAGATACCTATCACTCTGATATAGGATTGCATATTCCAAGTGTTTTTGACAGATCTAAGGAAGAAAGGATGTTCTTAGATGTCTGTGTTGGCCTATAATCAAGCTGTTTTATGGAAGGCTTCAAGGACAGAATTTGAGTTCGACTCTAAGTGATAGGTATAATTTCAAAAGACAGAGATGAGGAAAGAGGGAAGCTGTTCTAGAGGTAAAAGAAGAAAACACTGTCTCACACTGTTCTCATTCTTTTCCCATAGATGAAACCTCTCAGTTTGAGAGTAAATCTGACAAGAGCCACTAGAAAGAAAACGAGAGAAAGAGTGTATTTATGGTATAGATGGAGGGATCATAATTTGAAGAATCCCTCCTTAGATTGGCTAGAAATCCCTAATCAATTCACTTCAGGAACTATTTGCATCCTTTTTAGCTAAGAACCAAAAAATTCTTCTGGAGTCATCAGTTGCATGGTGTAAAGTGAAAGATGTTGACAGAAGACAAAGTAAAAGTGAATTTTGGAGGTATATTTGAAAAGGAGAAGGAAGTTGTTTTTGGACCCTAAAAAAGATAGAATTTCAAGATTCAAAGAATGTTAGTACTAGAAAAGGGCTTAGGAAAAGTCTAAGACAATTTTCTTAATTAAACAGATGATCTAAAAAAGGCTGTGACTTGCCCAGAGACATATTACCAATATGGCAGATTTTGAGCTAGAACCTTTGTTTCCAAACTCCCAGGAAGACATTTTTTTCCCCCACAATTCCACATTACCTGAAAAGATAAGGGAGCTCACTCTGGGCTAAGAAAGGAAGAAACCTTAGTTTTACCTACTGAAATGAAGAAAGAAGTTCGCTCAGACCTTGTCAGAGTCAGGCACATTCAGGTTTTTGTGTTCCTTAGAGAAGATTTAGAAATTATAGGCTCTAGTTTACTGCCCATTGTCCTTAATTGTATAAAAAGTGAGTTGGATTATGAATCAAAACAAAGTACTATGAACCATAGAGAATGGAAGTTTTAATATTAAAAAATGTATGTTCCTTTTGCATTTCCTTTTAGAATTAGAAGATGTGGGCATAGAACACCATATGCATTGCCAGATACGGTGGCTGAGGCAGACTAGGGACAAGGGCAGGGTCATATCATTTTTGGAGTTTTCTTAATACCTCTAAGCCTCAGTTTCCTAATTTGTAAGATAATGTTGGCTTTGATGATCTCTAAGATTCCCCAAAATCTATGATGCTTCACCCTACAATCATATGATCTTATTCTCCCCCTCATCCCACTCCCACTCGAGTCTGTGCTTCTGAGAAAATTGTGAACATTGTATATTTTCCATGAAGGATGTGTTAATGATGGAAAAGATATATGTTGTAAGAAGCTTGGTAAAAGCTACAAAATGTAATTTCTTGCTCTGTTCTTATTCTCTCTGTTTAATGGCAAGCTTTGCATGAATAGGAACCAGTAATAATGATGAATATGTACGTTGTTTAGTCTAAAATGTGAAGTAGAATGGGCCTCAATGCTTTAGAACACTCTCTACTATATTGCAGAGCACCTTAGAGAACTGATCCAAATAGTGCAGAGTTTCAAGAGATCTCAGTGACTATTTACCCTAATTAATATCCCCAAAACTATCTCTAAAATTAGCTCCCTAATGATTATCTAGCTTCCGCCTAGAGACATCTAATAAGGGGGAACTTCCCACCACTTGGAACAGCCCATTTTCTTTTGAATAGCTCTCAATTGTCCAACTGTCTAAGCCTAAACTTGCATTTTTTTTCACTTTTAACTGCTTTTCCTGGCTCTACTCTATACATTGTTAGGGATACAGGAAAGATAGTGAAAGATTGCTGATCAAATGCCAAGAGTACCCTTAAATTTGAGATGTTCCTGTTCTTTCAGACAACAACAGAAAAGTCAATCAGTAGCTTGGGGCTTCTTTGGAAAACATTAAGTTTGGTTGCATGAAAGCACAATAACCAAAGCATTAGTGGCTTGTTCTTAAGATGCACCATTAAGCACGTAAGCAGTGTGTGTGTGTGTATTTTGAAACCTGTCCCTGTGGTGGAGTTGTAGAGCTGGTAAGAATTTTAGAGTTTATTGAGTTCAAACTCCTTAGTACAAACTACATAATAGGATGGAAGGTCACTGGTTTAGGAACAGAAGGACATGGATTCAAGTCTATCTCTAGTACTTGAAATCTGTATGATGTTGGACATCTCTAGATTTCAGTGTTTGCATATGTAAAATCAAAGAATTGCCTTACATGGCTTCTAATATCACTTTTAGCTCTAATTTAGGATAGCTCTTTTTATAGAGAAAAGAACAGACTGAGGAGGATTTCCCACAATGCACAAGAAATTAGTGAATTTTATTTCTTATGGAATTATGCTGTATTAAGAAAATTCAAGCTCATTTAAAATTGAGGGGAAAAAATCATGTTTAATTTGTTAAATTTCTCTCTTACTCCAAAGGCCTTTCTCATAATTATTACAAGTCTATTCTTAAGCCAAGGCTACTTAGCTAAGAATTTTAAGATTTGTCCACAGCCCCAATACTAAAGAATAGTCAAATGAAGCTTTGAATAGAAATCAGAAAATGTGGTATCTTAGCTGGCTAAGGAGCTTCTCAGAATATCCCTTTTCCTCTACACTGACTCTACCAATACAGATTGGATTCCTTGTTATTGCAGGTGAAAATTTGCACCATGATTATCTGAAGATCTCTAAGAATGTTTCATTTTCTGCTAGACTATGAGCTCTATTTCTCCTGGTGCCCACCATAAGACCCTTCCTGCATATCAGCCATAATTAATCAGTGTATATGTAACTGAACTGAACCAATTTCATTCTTGTGAATTCCCACTTCACTCTGCAAGTAGTCATTAGTTTTTATAATGAGGTTTGAATCAAAATTATCTATCTGACTATACCAAAGGTATTAATATCTGACTCCTGGGCAATATACCTCCTGAAGCCACAACAGATTAAAATGTAATTGGCTCTTAGGGAGAGGAAGAGGGAAAGAGACTGGAGATACTATGTTGATATTAAAAAAAACAACAAAATAATTAATAATAATTGGTAAATATTTAATGAACTAAAAATACTACAAAACATAGATAACATTACATTTTAAAATTGTCATCATGCAGCCTACAGGCATTCTTATGTATAGACTATTAGCCTTGTTTCTATTTGAATTTGACTCTATTGGACTTCCTTTTTAGTATCACTTTGTCTTTTTTCCTCCTTTTCATAAAAAAATTCATATATTCTATTCAGTTAACAAGCATTTTCTTCGTCTCCCTCTCCTTCTCATTGGGAAACAAACAAAAGAATAAAACAAAACCCTTGTAAAAATATAAATAGTCATGCAAAACAAATTTCCACATTGGCTGTGTTCTACATATATATCTTATTCTGCACTGAGTCAATAATCACTTCTCTACCAGGAAGTGGGAAGCATTCTTTATCATGGTGGTTGGTCACTGCACTGATCAGAATTCTGAAGTATTTCTAAGTTGTTTGTCTCTACAAGGTTTTTACTATTGTAGAAACTTTTCCTGGTTCTACTTATTTCACTTTGCATCATTTCATACAAATCTTCCTATATTTCTCTGAAATCATTTGTTTCATCAATGCATGTAACATGATAGTATTCATTACATTTATGAACCATAATTCATTTGACCATTACCCAATTTATAGACAATCTCTTCTATTAGAAATAGTGATAATTCATGTTGATGTCTATTCCCTTATCCATTTTTATTTTTTCCTATCATGAATAGCTTGTTTAAAATAGGTTAGATTGGGACAGTTTTAACTATGTCATTTTGTCTGATTTTGATTGCTCTAATTTGGTGTTGATTTTTTTTCTTTAAAAAATTTGCTTTTTACAGAGATGACTAATTGATTTGGAAATGATTTCCACATTATTATTTCCTGTCATGATATAGTTAATTTATATTTTTTGGTGATGTCATTTGTTGTTTGCCATATCCAGCTTGCCTTGTATTTTTCATTCCTCCATGTTTATGATGGCTTCTTTTCCTAGAAGAATTCTTCATACATAGGCATGAAGTTTCTTTGTAGTCTATGAGCCTTTAGCCTCTACCATTTATTGATTGTTTATTAAGCCACATTTCCCAAAATATTTTTCACTATCCTTCTTTATGTCTAACTTAGAGTTATGTCTAATTTAGAGACTCTTATCAGATACTTCATAAAATTTCCTTGCATCCTCATCATTTGCAAACTGTGTATGTGCTTGAACTATAATTATGTTAATAATGATCTCTTTTTAAAATATTCATCATGAACATTACAAGGTAAGAAAATAAAGTATAATGAAGTTTTTTGTTGTCTTTGGATATACAAGAAAACCAGCCCACAAACTCTTTTATTTTCTTTTCCAAGGAGGGCCTGTATGGGATCTTTCCTTTAGCTGTAACTTCTTTGCAACTCCTTATTTCATTTATTGTAAGAATGTTATATATTGTAAATTCTTACAGTAGGATGTTGTGGTATAAATGGAGAGAAGCAAAAAGATTCATGAGATGCTAGAGAGTTAAAATGAGCAAGATCTGGAAAATGATTGAATATGGGAGGTGAGTCAGTCACAAGCTGAATTTGACTCCCTTTGTAATAAACCGGGGTGAAGGGTAGGGAACAGAAAAGTGATGGCATCTTTGCCTGATGTAGACTCAATGATCACTGCAAAAGTATCTCCTTTAAAATTTCATTCATTAAATTAATTTTTATACATCTAAAATTTTTTGTGATCCTTAGCACCTTCTCACCTTTCTCAATTGCTCTGATACTTTCTCTGCAGAAATAGAAAGGCTTCTACAGAGTCCTGATGACTATTTTATAATTATTGGTTATGTGGATTTTGTGGAATATCATCAACTTTTAAAGGTCAGTCACATGAATAATATAAGATTCTTTGATAAGAATAAAGGGTAGTGGTATCACATTTTATGAAAATGGATTAATTCACACATTGAAACCACATTTAAGTTTTCAACATTCAGTGTAAATAAAACCTTTCTCCCTTCCTTAAAATATAGTCAAACAATTATCCTTTGAGATATGTTTTATGACTTCTGTGAAGGGGAAAAAAATCTATCTTCAATGATGCTTTTTTTGTCTTTCCTGTTAGGTGTGTGTGTGTGTGTGTGTGTGTGTGTGTGTGTGTGTATGTATGCATATGTTTGCATGGGTGTGAGTATGTATAGTGTGCATGTGGTATGTGCATATGTATGTATGTGAAAAAGAGATACAGAGACAAAGAAAGACACAGAAAGCGAGAGAGAGAAAGCAGATGGATTCAAGAAATGAGAGAAATGGAATATTGAGGAAATCAGCATCTATAAACATCTATTACGAGCCTAAGAGTCAGAATGGTCATAGACTTTTCTTTGCAAGTATATTAATCACTGACTAAAGTTAATTTTTTAAAAATTCAAGTCAGTCCTTGTTATTGTGCTATTTATTTTAGCTGTTGGTGGTCATTAATGCTTTGGAGACACTTTTTTGTGGATGTACAAAGACATCCAATCATCATGAAATATCATATCCTCTTTTATTCTTGAATTTCTGCTTTGGAAATTTTTCTCCTGGGTATAAGTTTTTCAGATGGTCTTCAAAATAGCTTTCACATTTTATACCAGTACTTCAAAATCAGACTCATTGAATTGAACACAATTTAAAAAAATATGTCACAAATCAGACACAAAATCTTCAGGCTTTTTGTACACTAGTTAATCCATTTGAAATCTCTTGATGGTGGACAAGTAAATAGGCTTTTAAAATTATTTTATTATAATCAGCATTGTAGAAAGAAGTGGAGTCATGAGACTCTTCATACTTAATTAGCTTGGTCTTTAGAAAGTAAGGTCTGTTGCATGGATTGTACTATTTCTGCATGCATGGTAGAAGTTGCTGAAAAGTATGATTCCATTTTTTCGATTTCAAGTTAACTGCATGAAGTGATCAAATGTTAGAGCAGGACTTTTCTGGGTATTTAAACTTTATAGTATTTGGAAAAATAGTTTGAATTTGATTTGATTTTTTTTTGGGGGGGAAGGTTTGCCCTTAGCAAAATAAAATAAAATAACATGGCTTAATAGATGTGTCAGGGAGATGCTGGTAAATGTTTAACAGCCAGGTCTAAGGTGGGAGGGAGAGTAATGACAAATACGCTTTCCACTTTAATCTACATTTTAAACATTTTCTTTATCACTTCAAAAAAATTGGACAATCAGCAAAACAATAAATCAACTTCTTCTGTGTAGTGTCTGACAATTTCTGAAGTAGAAATTGTAACACTTCAAATTTAGTATTTGACTTACCTCCAGTTTCTAAATGTAAGTGTATGTGAGAAGGAATAATGAAATTTTAAAAGTCAGATAGTCTTAGAACCTGCTTGCTAAGAGGGGTATAATAATAGAAATGCCTTTAATGAAGCTTGAGTGTTGATAGTCATTCTGAAAGGGCAATAAGTAGTCATTTTAGCTAGTATCCAAGCATTCAAAGTATTCCAGTTTAGCATAGTGAATAATTATAATAATAATAGCTAACATTTATATAGTGCCTACTCTGTCCCAGGCACTGTGCTAAATAAGCACCTTACAATTATTTCCTTTAATCCTCACAGCAACCCTGGGAAATAAGTGCTATTATTACCACAATTTTAGAGATGAAAAAATTGAGGCAAAAAATTTGCCTAGAGTCAAACAGCTAGTTAGTTAGATTGGATTGGATTTGAACTCAGATCTTTCTGATTCTGTGCTCAGTATTCTATCCACTACCACTTAGTTAGACCTGAATATGTATCCTGTCTTAAACACTTATTAGCACTGTTAGTTTCTCTTGGCTTCACCTTTTTCATCTCTAAGGTAGGGAATAGTACTCACAGTTGTGAGGATCAAAATGTAAAGTGCTTTGCAAACCTTAAGATACCATGCAAAGGTTAATTATTATTGTTACTATTTATTATTATTAAACCACACATTTACCATGGGTTCAGAGCTGGAAAGTATCTCAAAGGCCATCTTATTTTATTCATCTTACTGATGAGTAAACTAAAGCTCAGGAAGTTTAATTGACTTGTATAATCATCAGAATTAGAATTTGACTCGTTTCCTGATTCCAGAATCAATGTTCTCTTTACTGTACCACAGGAGCTCTTCAGTACATCCTTAAGATAGACTTTGTTACACTCATTTCAGCAATGAAAAAACAGGTGTTGTGACTGAACTAAGTGGTGGTGATTGTTGTTTTTAAATTAAGAGTTATAGAAGTTGGAATAATAATCTGTATCTCCTGGCCTATATTTGGTTATGCAATTGACTAGGTTACTTCACCCTTTTCTCTGAATTCTCATTCTCATTAAAGCTTAACTGTAATACCAGCTCTGCTCCCTCTGTACCATATATAATACACTTTGAAATTATCCTTGTTACAAAGAAAAATTATACAAAATTAAGCAATGTGGTGACTGAATCAGAAAATGTTTGTAACATTCTCTGCCCCAAGTCTTTTATCTCTCCACTAAAAGGAAGGAAATGATAGTACATCACCTGTTCTCTAAGATCAAAATTGGTTATTATACTTACTCAGCTTTTGGCTTCCTTTTTGCATTCTTCTAATTTATATTACTGCACTCATTGCATATATTATTATGTGTGCATATATTGTCATTATTATATTATGGCATATATTACTTCACTTCACATTGGTTCTTATGAGCCTCTGATGTTTCTCTGAATTCCTCATTTATTATTTCTTATGGCACAGAATATTCCCTTCCATTCTATCATGCTTTTCAGCCACTATTGAATAAATTGGCATCTACTTTGTTTTCATTAATTTTCTGTTCTGGTGTTGTGGATATTTTGCTACATGAGCTGTATATATATGAAGTCTTTGACTTCCTTGGGAGTATATGCCCCGTAGTAAGATTATCCACCTATTTTTCCACTGCACAATATACTCCTAATCCTTACTTCACTGAACCATTGATTCTTCAGAACAAAAGTCTCCTACGAATGCAATTTTCTAAGCCTATAAGCAGTTATAAATGAATAACTGTGTATCACCTTTTGTGTCTTTTCATGTGAATTGCTAATAAGTTATTCTTTTAGATTTGACAGTTCATTTGCCTCTGGATTGCTGACATTCTGCACTGTGTGATGCATTCATTATCTATATTCTTCTGCATATAATTGTAGGGGATATGTAGCCATATCATCATAAACATCACCTCCTCATTTGCAAACTCCTGAATGAGTCTTAAATTTGTTCCCCCCCAATTCTGCCATCTCTCACGGGATCCTTCAGACTATCTATCCACTGATTATTCTATACTTCCTACAGGCAGAATTTATAAAAGGAAAGACAGATTCTAAGAGATTGGTGACATATATTAAGTTTGAAGAACTTGGATGAAAATTTGGACTGAAAACATTAACTCTATTTTGTCTTTTGAACCATACCAAGATTTTTAAATGACAAAGACAAAAAAAGGAAATGAAAACAAAACCCTGGCATTTCTGGGGCAATTATATAATTATGAATACACATATAAATCTTGTTCCTTTGAACCTTTGCTGAGGGGACAGAGGTTAGAAATTTACTTGTTTTCGTTTTGTATTTTTATAGGTACACAGGAAGAGGTTCTTCCTATACTTCCTATACTTTGAAGATCTAAGACTAAAAACTACTTCAGTCCAGAAAACTGAACATTTGTAGGTTTTCCCTTTATATATACATTGAGTATGTCTATTATTTTTTAATAAGGAAGTTTGAAGTCCAAGATTTAGATAAAGAACAAACCTAGGGAGCAGTTGTTAATGTCCTAATCCCAGAGGTCAATTCCAAAGAGCCTGATTCAGGAAATAGGAAACCTGGATTCAAATGTTGTCTGTACGACTTATTTTATTTCCCTGGCAAGTCATTTTTCTCACCTGGAAAATTGAAGATGCATGGTGCAGACAATGCTCTTGAGACTCAAATGAGATAAGAAATAACTTGGAATATGAAAGCACTACATAAACATTCACATCTTCAGACTAAAGTACCCTAGGGGCTAGGATGACTGATCACCTAAGTCTGCTCTGGAAACAGTCCAGCATAACAGCTTGAAAAGTCAAAATAAAGGGGCAGCTAGGTGGTGCAGTGTATAGAGCACCCGCCCTGAAGTCAGGAGGACCTGAGTTCAAATCTGGTTTCAGACACTTAACACTTCCTAGCTGTGTGACTTTAGGCAAGTCACTTAATCCCAATTGCCTCAAAAAAAAATTTTTTTCCCTCTAGCACTTACCCATGCCAATCTCCTGAGGCAAAACTATTATGATATTACATGTATAGGATGGCCTTAGAATGAATTCCATTGCCTAGAATGTGTAGACTACTTGGTACCACTCTGGGCTGGAGATAAGGGAAGCCCAAATGTCCACCAGATTTTATATCATATTTTTGGGGATAGAGAGGGATGGAGTAATTTTCTGTTTCCTAGATATAGAGTCATGTGTTTAGGATAAAAGAATTTGGGAAATGCTAAGTCTATTCACATTTTGCACATTTTCCTAGTATTTGAGATAGTCAGATTAGTAACCCCTGAAGTTTCTTCTGTCTCTTCCCCTAACATAGAGATTCTTAATTTTTTTTCCACTTGACCTCTTTTGCCCTAGAAATTTTTGCATCCCCCTGACTATACAGATATATAAAATAGATATACAAATAAAACATTTATTGATAATAAATCATAATTTTATAATCCATACATTCAGTTATGTAACATGGGTCACAATTCACAGTTGAAGAAGCTTTGCTCTAATAGAGTCAAATTAGTTGACCTTTTGATGTTCTTAGTATTAGAAGACTATGTGTGAGACAACAGAAACATTCTATCCGGGACCAGGAGGATTCCAAGTCTTCACGACATCTTTTTGCCATCATGACTATTTGGTTATATATTTCTTACCTAGGAGGCTTCTTCTTTCTGTTCAAGAGAACTTAATACTTAGACACTAAAAAGAAACTAAATATACCAGCTAAAGTATGGAAGATACACCCAAATGGCAGCATCAGTGTCACAGGCAAGTATCAAAAAACTAAATATATCCTGAATAAAGATGAAACAGCATTTTCCAACATTTTCAAGAATAAGAGATATATCTACCCAGAGCCTAATTATTGCAATACAAGAAAATCATTCTCATTCCTCAAGACTAGACTCGGCTCAGATTATCTTTGAGAGTCATAAAATTCAAGGATCAGGTGTGGCAGGCAAGGGGCAGCAGACATAAGAAAACAGAGTCCTGACTTTTTGTTGTTGATGAGTTCTACATCATGCCAGAAGCAGAGCCAGCTCTGCGAAGACAAGGGAACATCTGAGATGGAAAGGGTCTTATTGGGGTTATATCATGTCATAGATGTGGTAATCTTGGACTCTGAAATCATCATTGAACATTGAGTGACTAACAAATCATATTGCTGATGATAAAAGAGCTAGAAGGTATAGTGGAGTGCTAGACTTGGAATCAGGAAGACAGACCTGAGTTCAAATCCTGTCTCAGATGCTTATGAGTGTGGAATGTTTGACAATTTACCTACCCTTTCTCAGCCTCAGTTTCTTCATCTCTAAAATGGAGATAATAATAGCACTAACTTCTCAGGGTTGTTGTGGAGCTAGAGTGAGATATATGTGAAGTGCTTTGTAAATCTTAAAGCACTATATAAAAGTTAGCTATTATTATTAACGTGTTATATTACCCAACTTATATTTCTGCCGGTGAAATAAAATCATTGAATACAATTCTGATCATTCATCTACCCAAGAAAATTGCTACCCTTGTTAAAGGGCATCTTCTAAAGACCCTAGAAAGCAGGATTGTCAAAAATCTTCTGGCCCCAGGTCTCATATGAATATCTATAAGTGAATGTCTCTGAAAGAATCCCTCACTTTCCTACCTCTCCGATGTGCTGAATCTGGTCTCACTTGATCTTGGGAAAGGAGATGGAAGTTCAAGTCACAAATCCAATGAATTATCTCTACAAGGACAACATTCTTCTTTGTTCCTTAAAGTCAGATTTGGGGCTCAGAGATTATCCATGAAGCCCATCAGGACCTGACCAGAAATGAGAAGCAAAGGACAGCCAAAGATATATAAAAGAACCCTGGCTTGTTATATGTACAGTTAAAAAAACTCTACCTTGCAAGCAATCTTAGCCACACTTTATTGTCCACCACTGTGGCTTCCTTCAGAGTGGGTGTGGAAATAAAACTCATTGGTTGATTTCTGAAATGTCTCCGAAAGACACAGCTCAAATTTCCCTGGCCAAGGGGAAAGAGGGAATTTACTGTTTTCATTCAAATCTGAATCTGTAGCCCAAAGAGTCATCATATCATAGAATTTTAGATTTAGAGGGAAACTTAAAAGAAATTTGCCCATCGTCTTTACTGTGTGAGTGAGGAAACAGGCTCAGCAAAGGCAAATTTTTTTTTTTTTTTTTTTTTTTTTTGTTGAGGCAATTGGGGTTAAGTGACTTGCCCAGGGTCACACAGCTAGGAAGTGTCTGAGACCAGATTTGAACTCAGGTCCTCCTGACTTCAGGGCTGGTGCTCTATCCACTACGCCACCTAGCTGCCCCAAAGGCAAATGATTTTGACAAGATTACATGGAATTTTGTAGCATCAAGACTAGAACCCAAGTCTCCTGGCCCCTAGACAAGAGCTTTTGCCAATACATATAGTGATTGATAAGTGGGTGGGGGTGGAAGTGGGGTGACACCGCAATTGAAATGCTTGAATTATCATTTGCATTTATCAGTAGACCTCAAGAGCAAGATGTTCTGAGATGAATGAAGTCTGATAAGCTTTACCACACATAGCTTAGTGTTTGTTACACATTTTGTGATAAGAACTATTTAAAATATTTTTAAATCAGCATTTTCTATCCTATTTTAATAAAAATGACAACTGTTCTCATAACTTTCTCTTCAAATGATTCTATTACCTGGAACTTTTGCCCTGGTCAGATATTGCTTTAGTTAGTGGCCAAATTTGGCTATAATAAAGACAAATATTAAAAGAACTCTCTAGTGGCAGCTAGGTGGTGCAGTGGATAGAGCACCAGCCCTGAAGTCAGGAGGATCTGAGTTCAAATTTGATCTCAGACACTTAACATTCCCTAGCTGTGTCTCCATATAGCAAAAATATTCTGAGATTGACCTGATGGTGCATGGACAATACTAAAAAATTCTAGTATAACTAAGGAACTTTCCTAATCCAGTGAGACTGATTGCTAAGAACCAATTGAAGATCATACCTAATGAGTATCCATAAAACTCTATACCAATCAAGTCCAGAGACCTTGAGGTCCAAACACAATGATAGGAAAATATAAGCTTAATCTGTCTGGCAATTACAATTTAGCTCAGGGAAAAGATAATCCCCAATTCATGGGGATGAAACTTTGCTAAAAAATAAACCTGATTGCATGGGTGTTGGTACAACTTCCAGTAATGCCTTTCACACCATTCCAGCTAAATAGGTCATGCCAGAGCCTAATATAATCATAAAGATCCCAGGTCATTTCTATACCACCAAATAAGCAATCAACAAACTTTATTAAGCCCTTATATTGTGCTGTCATTCTTTTAAGTACTAGGGTTAGAAAAGCAAAAAAGGAAACAGTCCTTGCCTTGAAGAAGAATATATTCTAATGATGAGGTATGGGAAGAGATTGTCAACAGAATGCAGAATCATTATTAAGTCTGGAAACCGTGTAGGTCAGGGCTCTCCAAGAGGTGAATTGTGATTGATTGGTCAATCACTCATCTAAACTCAGGATCATAGAATGTCAGAGCTGGAAGTTACTTAGAAGTGATGAAAACTAAAGTTAGAAAAGGCTTTAATTATTATTTAATCTAACCCCCTATTTTTACAGAAAATTAAGTTAAATGATTTACCTAAGATCTTATGCCTCTAAATTCAATGCTTTTTCCACTACATTATGCTGACTCCAATATCTAGTCCAACAGTGTCCCTCTGACATTTTGTAAATGAAGAACTGACAAATAGTAAGTAATAATAATATTAATTTTAATAATTAGTTATAAGATATGAAGCATTTTCCTTACAACTCCTTGTTTTTAGGTTGAGTATTATCTCCATTTTTACAGATTGAGGAATTAAGGCTTAAGAAGAAAAATAACTTGATTTAAGATCACACAGTTACTTCATGTCAGAAATAGGACTAATACCTGGACCTCCAGGCTCCCAAGCTAGGAATACTCTTCCTTTGGCTATAGGATTGTAGCCTTTGGTGACATTATTTTCTCTGAGATCTGCTACCATTTCTGTTCTGTGGAGGACATGTTTGAATTCAATAAGCTTGAAACCTTGTAGCCACTAATGGACCCTGATTGAATAGCTTCTCAAAAGGATTTTTTAAAAAACTCATACTTTTTATTTTTTTTTCTGGTAAAAGGAAGTCTAATATATTTCCTGGTAGGAACCTTAAACTGAAAAACTCTTCTACTGCTTCAGAACAACCTCCCTATTCACCCCTCAGAGCAACATTCACATCCCCTGAATACTAAAAACTGTTCCACTCTATGATTTTTCTGGAGTATTTTCTATATCTTAAAACTTTAGGTATCATTGGACAGTCCTGTTCATATATTCTGAGATCATAACAGGCTTAAAAAATCAATTCATAAATTTGTTTAAATTTTTCCCTTTATATAGTTTTTTGAAATTAGTAATTAAGAAAATATAAGAATGTAAGTTAGGCAATGCCTGGGATAGCTTCAGGCACATAGTGAATGTTCAAATAAGCATAATGATTCAATGTATATATATCCCATTGCAAATATTAAAGCATATAGCAAAGTCAACTTTAATTATTACTATGGCAATTTTTATTTTTTCTTGAGTTGATTAGGAAGATCCTGAGGAAATAGAGGCTCAGACAATATTTCTACAAATGTCACACAAATAAAGTAAGTTAGTATTGTACTCTTTGGTCAGATCCCACCCAGAGCATCATTTTCAGTTCTGGGCAGCACATGCTAGAGAAGACTTTGGCAAGTAGGAGCGCATCCATGAGAAGGCTGTTTGAATGATCATAGGATTGAAGATGAAGTGAGAATATGAGATGTGCCACATGAGAATGAGTTAAAAGAACTAAGAGTTTTTGTCCTGGAAAAGAAATGATTTAAAATAAAAAAAAAGCTTTTAATTTTCAAAATATATGCAAAGATAGTTTTCAACATTCACTCTTGCAAAACCTTATGTTCCAAGTTTTTCTCCCTCCCTTTCTCACATCCCCTCTCCTAGACAGCAAGTAATCCAATATATGTTAACCATGTACAATTGAAAAGAAGATTTTGAAGAGGATAATCATATTCCTCGTCCTTCAAGAATTGAAGGACAGTGATGAAAGGCAAAATAATATAATAAGTAGGTAGAATCTGTTTTGGAGTCAGGAAGACCTGGAGTCAACATCTGCCTGTGTGATTCTTGACAAGCCACTTAAGTTCTCAGTAACCCAAGGAACTCTCTAAGGTAATATATTGCCAAGTAGTTTGATCTGCATTGGAAGAGGGACCGTTCTCATTTAGAGTTCTGTATACCACTGGGTTTGAAAGGGAGAAAAGAGGAAGATTTCCATTTATTTGTTTAATTTTCAGTATCTCCTCCTTTGTGTTATTTTAAGTTTTTTGATTAATTGGCTTTCAAAATTTTTAAAGTATTTTATATGTGTGTGTGTTTCATTAATCTTCTTTTCTATTTTGCTAATTGAAGATATTTTTAGTAGATAAAATTTCTCCCTCATAATTGCTTTAACTGTATTTCAGAATTTTTGGTATGTTGTTTCATTATTATGATTTTCTTTCACATAATTATCCATTACTTTTATGTACTTTTACTCACTCATAATTTAGGATTTTATTGTTGTCTCTATTTAAGTCTGTGGCTTCTATTTGTGTTCCTAGAACTGATTACTATTTTTATTGGATCATGATCTAGAATATAGTCCATATTGGAATAATATCTTTGTTGGGTTTATGATCAGTTAAAAAAATGTTTAATAGAGTTCTCTATAGATTAATGAAATCACAGGTTTGTTCTGCTAGAGTCCGAAAGGCATAATCAGGACCAGTGGACCAATATTAGGATTTAGAGCTTGAGGAAATTCTAGCCTTTATATAGTTCAAATCCTTCATTTTATTTTATTTTATTTTATTTTTTTTTACTGAGGCAATTGAGGTTAAGTGACTTGCCCAGGGTCACACAGCTAAGGAATGTTAAGTGTCTGAGACCAGATTTGAACTCAGGTCCTCCTGACTTCATTGCTGGTGCTCTATCCACTGTGCCACCTAGCTGCCCCAAATCCTTCATTTTATTAATGAGAACATTGAGAAATGATAGGAGTTGTCTAAAGTTATGGAACTTTTCTACGTTAAGTAGATGATCTGATATTTTAACTAGGCTTAGAACTAGGAAAAACCCAGTTCAAATCTGGCCTCAGACAAGGCAAATTGCTCAATTTCTATTTACCTCTGTTTCCTTAACTGCAAAGTAGAGATAATAATAGTTTCTATTTCCAAAGATTGTTGTGAGGATCAAATCAAACAATATTTGTAAAGAACTTAGAACAGTGCCTGAAGCATAGTAGGCAATTAATAAATGTTTATTTCCTTCCTTCTATACTAACTCATCTCTTTCCTTCCATTCTTCCTTCCATCCATTCTTCATTCCTTCCTCCCTTCCTTCTTAGACAATGCCTTGGTTTCTCAAGGGCTAAGTCCCAGCATTACTAAGTCTTACAATCTTGAAAAAATTTTGAGTAAACTTCCTACAACATACTCTGTCAGCTTTCTAAATGGTAGCCTAATGAGCTATAAGAAGAATTCATGCTCAGCAGACTGGTCACTTAGTGATGGAATCTTTGACCATGAAAACCCATAAAACAAAGAACAAAATATTGTTCCATCCTGGGAAGGCCTCTTCAGCTTTTGCAATAATAGTGTCAGAGTAGAAGGAAATTGGACAAAAATGCTAAGAATCACAGTTTCTATACTATCTATAAATATTAACTTAGTTTTTGGTACCGTGAGATTCTTGTCCAGTAACCAGTGAGTGTACATAATACTGGAGGCACCAAAATATTTATCAATTTTTAAATTCTTGTTATACATGAGACTAGAAGACCAAAGGAAATGAAACTAAATAAAAACATTGCTCACAGAGAGGCAAAAAAAAGAAGTTGGTGGTTTTCTTGATATATCAAAGGCAATAAAGAACATGATTTGATAATCATGTATTACAGTATTTATGATAAGTATTTACTTGGACCACCAAGAAAATGATCGCAACTTAAGAATCAACACTACTTACAGAGGGTAAAGAAATAGAGAAGTTCTATAAACAGCTTGATAAAAAAGCCTCCAAATGAAATCAACATATGTTTTGATACTTGGTGACTTCAGTGAAAAGAGGGCATATGATAATACAAAATGTTGGGGAAAATATATATAGTTTAGGAGTGAAGAATGATAATAGAGATGAGAGGAACTAAAGATTTGTAGATTATATAATGTATATATGTGTGACATTTATATATATATATGTCACAATTACTATCTTTGAGAAAAGAGCTGAAAGCCTCTGGGCATGGTAAGCATCTAATAATATCACATAGCTAATAATATCATGTTTCTTATTGCCTTTGATATATCATGAAAACTACCATCACTATCTTCTTTTTTTGCCTCTCCATGGAAAAATCTGTGAGCAATGCTTATATTTTGCTTCATGTTCTTTAACCTTCTATTCTCATTTTCTGCCTCACTTTATTGAATTGTAAAATGGGCATAGTAATAGTATTTACCTCATCAGAGTTGTATAAGGATTAAATGAGATGTTTGTAAAGCATTTAGCACAATGACTGAAACATGATAATTTAATTTATGTTTTTTTCTCTGCTCATTTTCCACCAACCTACTAATCTCTATTTCTCAATTTGAATTTCTCTGATCAATTTGGAGCACCTTTTCATATGACTAAAAATAGTTTCAATTTTTTCATCTGAAAATTGTCTGCATATCTTTTGACCATTTATCAATTGGAGAATGGCTTGAATTCTTATAAATTTGAATCAATTCTCTATATATTTTAAAAATGATGCCTTTATCAGAACCTTTGAATGTAAAAATGTTTTCCCAGTTTATTGCTTCCCTTCTAATCTTGTCTGCATTCATTTTGTTTGTACAAAAACTTTTTAACTTGATATAATCAAAATTATCTATTTTGTGATTAATGATGATCTCTAATTCTTCTTTGGTCACAAATTCTTTCCTCCTCCACAGATCTGAGAGGTAAACTATCCTACATTCTTCTAATTTGTTTATACTATCATTCTTTGTGTCTGGATCATGAATCCATTTCAACCTTATCTTGTGGATCAATGCCTAGTTTCTTCCATACTAGTTTCCAATTTTCCCAGCAGTTTGTGTCAAATAGTGAGTTTTTATCCCAAAAGTTGGGGTCTTTGGGTTTATCAAACACTAGATTACTATAGTCATTGAGTATTTTGTCCTGTGAACCTAACCTATTCCACTGATCAACTAACTACTCTGTGCCTTAGCTAGTACCAAATGGTTTTGATGACCACTGCTTTATAATAACAGCTAGGCCACCCTCATTTGCTTATTTTTTCATTAATTCCCTTGAAATTCTTGACCTTATGTTCTTCCATATGAATTTTGTTGTTATTTTTTCTAGGTCAGTAAAATAATTTCTTGGGAGTTTGATTGGTATAGCACTAAATTAATAGATTAGGTAGTATTGTCATCTTTATTATATTTGCTTGACCTATCCAGGAGCACTTAATATTTTTCCAATTGTTTAGATCTGACTTTATTTGTGTAGTGTTTTATAGTTTTGCTCATATAGATCCTGACTTTCTCTTGGCAGATATATTCCCAAATATTTTATACTATCAACAGTTATTTTAAATGGAATATCTCTTTGTATCTCTTGTTGTTGGATTTTGTTAGTGATGTATAAAAATGCTGATGATTTATGTGGATTTATTTTGTATTCTGCAACTTTGCTAAAGTTATAGATCAATTGTAATAGTGTTTTAGTTGATTCTCTAGGGTTCTCTAAGTATACCATCATATCATCTGCAAAGAATGATAATTTGGTTTCCTCATGACCTACTCTAATTACTTTAATCTCTTTTTCTTGTCTTATTGCCAAAGTTAGCATTTCTAATACAATATTGAATAGTAATGGTGATAGTGGGCAGCCTTGTTTCACCCCTGATCTTATTGGGAATGGTTCCAGTTTATCACCATTACATATGATGCTAGCTGATGGTTTTAAATAGATGCTACTGACTATTTTAAGGAAAAGTTCATTTATTCCTATGTTCTCTAGTGTTTTTAATAGGAATAGATGTTGGATTTTATCAAATGCTTTTTCTGCATCTATTGAAATAATCATATGTTTTTTTTGTTAATTTGATTATAATCTCTATTTCTCAAGTCATAATCAAGTACCATGTTCTAACTTCACTATTTGGAGAAGACCCAGTTAGCTTTGTCCCAACACAGAAATTCAAACTAGGCTTTTGGGATAGGGGAGAACTGTTGAGGTCAGGGAGAAAGGGAGGTAGAGAATAATAGGTAGAGGTATAGAGCTGAAGTAATCCTTCTAATGTGCTATTTTTCCATCAGTGTCAGTGGGTCCAAACTCAACCGCAGACTAAGCTTGCAAGCAGAAACCTGATGGAATTGGTGATAGGGCTTTAGAATTAACAATGAAAGTCAACAAGTACATCAGCCCTGGCACCAGGCAAATGCTCTTGGCAGACAAGTGTTGCTGGTGTAGAATGCATGGGTACACCCACTTATATTTAATGATTATCTGATTATTACTAGGTTTCTAAGGCATGAATGAATCAATCCTGAACTGGACATTTTGGGTTTTTGAACAGCTTTCATAATCGATTACTGAGCAATGGATGGGATCAAGGAAAAGACACATCATTACTGAATTATTTTGCCTTAATGTTTGAAGGAAATTGACCATTGAGTGATCCCACCCATTGTTTGGCATTAGACCAGCAATAATCAGTCTAATCAAGTGCAGAGACTCAGTGAAATTCAGTTACCACAATGGTTCTTAACCATTTTTTGTATACCATGGCTCTCTTTCACAGATTGATGAAACCTAATGTATTTAAATACATACCATCATCAAGGAAACCAGTTATATTGAAATATAGTTATGATAATAATTTTAAAGTTCATAGACCCTGGATTAAGGATCCCTCTAAATACAAGTGAAGGGAAATTGTAACTTACAGGAAGGATAAGGGGAGATAGTAGAAGGGTGTTATAGTTACCAAGATGATCCACTGGAAAGATCTGTATCTCAAAACTAGGTATTATAAATAAATGCAAATCAATATTCCAAATAACAAACTGGAGACACTTCAAGATTGTACAGTGTTATCTAAAAGCTGTAGCTTATAAACACAGACCTAGCCTGTTGGGGGAAGGAGGATAATATAGCATGACCCTAAGAGGTTTGTGATCAGTCAGCAGGACAGTGAGAAAATGAATCACTTCTCACCCATCACACAACAGTCCAACTCATAACACTGATTTAGAATATAAACTAACCTGTAAAATATTATTTAGATAATTGAGGCAGACAGAGGGAAGATAACTTACACGTGGTCACATGGTAAATGTCTGATGTTAGATTTCAACTCAGATCTTCTTGACTCTAGGCCTAGTATTTTATTCAATGTACTACCAGCTACCTTTGTTCCTCCAAAGCACAATTAAAATAGTCAAATATGAATAGAAACTAAGATATGATAACCACCTATTAAACAAATCATATTAAGCAGGAATAGATTATGGTGAAATTTTCCTCCCACAATGAAATCAAAGACAATTCCCTTTTACTTATATTTTGCATTGTGTTTGGTGAATATCTAGATGTAGGGAAACATCACTGGCAATGAAAAACAGTTATGGAAACTGATTGTTATGGCCCATTTTTTGATTAATATATTGTGTATCTTTCAATAAAAAGAATATATATATTTTATTTTATTTTTTTATTAAAACTTTTTATTTGCAAAACATATGTATGGGTAATTCTTCAACATTAACCCTTACAAAGCTTTCTGTTACAAATTTTTCCCTCCTACTCCCCATCTCTCCCCTAGATGGCAGGATATCCACTACTTATTAATTATGTTAAAATACTTGACAAATCGGAATATATGTATACATATTTCCACACTTATCATTGTTGTGCAAGAAAAATCATATCTACAAGAAAGAAAAATCAGATAAAGGAAACACAATGCAAGCAAACATCAATAGAGAGCATGAAAATGTTATGTTGTGGTCCACATTTCACATCCCTCTCTCTGGGTGTATATGGCTTTCTTCACTGAACAATTGGAAGTGGTTTGAAACATTTCATTGTTGAAGAGAGCCATGTCCATCAGAATTGATCATCATATAGTATTGTTGTTGCCATGTATAATGATCTCCTGGTTCTGCTCATTTCACTCAGCATCAGTTCATGCAAGTCTCTCCAAGCCTCTCTGAAATCGTCCTGCTGGTCGTTTCTTACAGAACAATAATATTCCATAACATTCATATACCATAACTTATTCAGACATTATCCAATTGATGGGCATCCCTTCAGTTTCCAGTTTCTAGCCACTACAAAAAGGGCTGCCACAAACATTCTTGCACATATGGGGCCCTTTCCTTCCTTTAAGATCTCTTTGATCTTAAGATCTGCTGGGTCAAAGGGTATACACAGTTTGATAACTTTTTGAGCGTAGCTCCAAATTGCTCTCCAGAATGGCTGGATCTGTTCACAGCTCCACCAACAATGCATCAGTGTCCCAGCCTTCCCACATCCCCTCCAACATTCATAATTATCCTTTCCTGTCATTTTAGCTAATCTGACAGGTGTGTAGTGGTACCTCACAGTTGTTTTAATTTGCATTTCTCTGATCAATAGTGATTTGGAGCACCTTTTCATATGACTACAAATAGTTTTAATTTCATCATCTGAAAATTGTCTGTTCATATCCTTTGACCAAAGAATATATATATTTAAAAAAAAGAAACTCGGGGCGGAGCCAAGATGGCGAACTGCGGACAGCTTTCTCTGTGAACTCCCTCCGACATTCCCTCAAATCCAGAAAGTAAGCCTTAAAACTGGTTTCCGAGTGAGGTCCTCGCCAAGCATTTGGACTACAACGCACTTCTATAAAAGATCTACCTTGAAAGAACTCCGGAGAAGGTTAGCCTCAGGGGAAATCGGCCTCTGGTCGCGATCGGACTCCAGCCGGGGCGGAAGTCAGGGCTGCGATAGAGGGGCGGATTTTGGGCACCCAGGAAGCCCCTGGGAGACGCCTGGGCCACTTTGCTCTGCTTGCGGGCAGGTGCTTTGGCAGATCTGCCTTTGGAAGGGGGTGGATTGAGAAAAGCTGAAAACGTGGTCCTGGTGCAAATCTAGCCAGACCAGCCTCAGACCGAAGTCAACTCGGCAAACTGCCCCAGGGCAAATACAAATCGTTGCAGTTTTCTCGGCTTGTGACCAATATCCCAACTTTAAATCATGAGCAAGAAGCAGAAGAGAGCTCTCACCATAGAAAGCTTTTACGGAGAAAAAATAGAACAGTCCCCAGATCCCGACATTATGAAAACAATCCCAGATGAAGCCACAAAGGCAGATTTAAGTTGGTCTCCCTTTCAGAAGGCTTACCTGGATGATTGCATTAAGAATCTCAAAAGAGAGCTAGAAGAAGAATGGGGAAATAAATTGAGATCAGGGCAACAGAAATATCAAAAACTGGAAAATAGGACTGGTGAATTGGAAAAAGAAAACAGTTCACTGAAAAACAAAATTGGTGAATTGGAAAAAATCACCAATTCACTGGAAAATAAAAATGGTGAACTGAAAAACAAAATTGGTGAATTGGAAAAAGACAACAATTCACTGAAAAACAAAATTGGTGAATTGGAAAAAGACAACAATTCACTGAAAAATAAAACTGGCAAAATGGAAAAAGAATGCATTGAATCCAGAAATTCAATTGGCCAGCTACAAAAGGAGCTAAAAAAGATAACTGAAGGAAATAATACTCTAAAAATTAAAATTGAACAAATAGAAGTAAATGACTCAATAAGACTTCAAGAATCAGTTAAACAAAAACAAAAAAATGAAAAAATAGAAGAAAATATGAAATATCTCCTAGGAAAAACAACTGACTTGGAAAACAGATCCAGGAGAGACAATTTAAGGATTATCGGACTCCCTGAAAGCCACGATGAAAAAAAGAACCTGGATGCTATCCTCCAGGAAATCATGAAAGAAAATTGCCCTGATGTTTTAGAATCAGAAGGCAAAATTGGCATTGAAAGAATTCACCGATCACCTCCAGAAAGAGACCCCAAAATTAAAACCCCAAGGAATATCGTGGCCAAATTTCAGGACTATCGCACCAAGGAAAAGATATTGCAAGCAGCTAGAAAGAAACAGTTCAAATACCGAGGAACTATCATTAGAATTACACAGGATCTGTCAGCTTCCACATTGAAGGATCGAAGGGCCTGGAACCAGATATTCCGAAAGGCAAAAGAACTTGGATTACAGCCAAGAATAAGTTATCCAGCTAGAATGAGCATCATCTTCCAGGGAAGAAGATGGTCATTCAATGATACAGGAGAATTTCACCTATTTCTAATGAAAAGACC
>JAJPUD010010855.1:36434-58440 GCA_023553655.1 Myrmecobius fasciatus
GTGTGTGTGTGTGTGTGTGTGTGTGTGTGTGTGTGTGTGTGTGTGTGAAAATTGAAATTGACTTCTCCATGATTTCCACACTGTTCCTAGTTAGTTTCCCAGTAAGCTCAAAAACAAGTTCTTCTTCTATATTATAGCCTTCCAAGTATTGAAAACAGTCATCAAATCCCAATTGTCTCTTATACAGCCTAAACCTGATCTACTTCCT
Organism: Myrmecobius fasciatus; assembly: GCA_023553655.1. NCBI lineage: Eukaryota > Metazoa > Chordata > Mammalia > Dasyuromorphia > Myrmecobiidae > Myrmecobius > Myrmecobius fasciatus. The sequence continues at coordinate 36,643 of JAJPUD010010855.1, forward strand.
TTAGTCTTTTTAATGGTATTATCTTAGGACCCTCCTTGGAAGACTTCCCTATATTGCAATGTTCTTCTTAAATGTGTTTTTCCTAAAGTCTCCACCTCCCTAGGTGATTTCTCTTGTTTGCTCTCAATTCTTCTAAGAGCTTTCTTTCATAATGACTTAATCAAGGGCTCCCTTTACCTCAGTCCTCCCCTCTTATAGGTAAGGACTGAAGCACAACTGGTGATTAAAACAACTAGGACAAATTCAGTGGAGATTGTGGTAGTGGTGATGGTGGGGTCTAAAACATGTTCATCCTTAGCTGAAGGTGATTAGACATAGAAGTCATGGCAGTAAAGGAGGTTGAGGAACTAGACAGGTAACCTCCCAATTAACCTTAGTTTTCTCACATAAAATAGGAAAAATAATACCTACTCTTAGTTGTTAAGAAAATAAAATAAGATGATATAGGGGAAAGTAATTTTTAAAAATGCTATTCAATTAAAAGGTTATTAACAAGATTTCCCTGAGTCTACTGGACTTATTTCCAAGGGTCAGACACATTTTCTTTTGAAAATTAGTAAACTTGTTTTTCCAGCATATATGATTTTATAGTTGACCTGGACATTCCCAAAGGTTCCTTAACCTAAGTGCTGCTTTCACCAATATCACACTTTTCTACTAAAATGAGAAATGAACTCAACACATATTTCTGATTTGTGTCAAGTTTCTTACAGGAGTGAAAAATAATCTTTAGGCATAGTTTTTTTTTTAATTCCTTGAATCAATCATACCGGGGTTAGCTAGGAAAATTTTCAAGGCTCAATTAGAAAGTAAGCATATGTGAAAAGTTTCACATATGTGAAAAGAATTCTGGGATGAGGAGTTGTGTTATCTGGATTCTAAATCAGACTCAGTAAGTTCAATTTGCTATGTGACTTTGGACTAGTTACTTCATAGAATCACAGAATTATAGAATCTCAGAACTTGAAGTTACCTTAATCTTCATCTAGACCCCATATGATTCTGTTAGACAATGACATAAATGGAGTATCGGACATAAATGATGATAAATTATGAGGAACAGAGGTTACATTTACCTATGGAGAAGATGACAGATAAATGCTTTAACTTAAATCTTTTTAACTTTTGGAAAAATATAAACTATGAAAAATTAAATCTCTATCAGGGGAGAATAGCCCTATAATAATCATATAACTACAGGTGAAATGTATTTGAAGGAACAGTCCAAATGCTCTTTTATACTAGAGTTTTTTTACTCATTGACAATTAGATCAACATTGGACAAGACTTGTTGTTGTTACTATATGTAAATATTCTAGGTATAATGATATTTGGTAAAATGGGAATTCCTGTTTAATTGTTTGGGTTTGGAAGGAGAGGAATACAGAGCTTTGTGGTTTCCTATTTAAACAACACCTAATCAGAGATACACTGGAATATTCTTGGAACATCACCCCGGGTTCTCATACCATGGATAGTGCTCATATGAAAGGCACCCTATCATAAGGTTGTCCTTGTGGCTTTTACAACATTAAATCACTTAATCTAGGATTGAAGAAGTTTGTATAGTTCTTGGTACTGCATAGTTCCAAATATTCAACAAAAATTTATTGAGCAGAATACTATATTAGTTGCTACACATGTCAGCCCAGCTAATAGTAGCATTTAATACAAAGAGTTAAATATTGTCATTATAACATTATACATATTGGCAAAATCAGTAAGGAAAAATCCTACTTCCCCTCCTTCAATCTTAGAGCTTTTTCTTTAATCAGTTTTCTAAAGCGTTTTTGGTCACTAGAAGGAAGATCAGATTTCAGAGATGTCACTAAAGAAGGCACAAGTCTGCTATGCTAAAATGCCATTAGGCAAAAAACTCCATGAATTCAGAGACCAACATTATCCTTCTATGTATTTCACCATAACTTAGCACAGTGAATACTAGAAGGTCAATAAATATTTGTGGACTGACAATAATCCACAATATTTCAACTTTGGTTGGTGAGAACACAGTGAAGAAAGAGAAGCACTCAGTCATTAAAGGAGAGAAGCCATTTTTTGAAGACTACTGTGAATCTTTAAACAAATAGATATTTGTTCTGAGAAAGCTTGCTTGAAATGAACAGATTGTATTGATTATGTTGATATAACCTGCTGAATGTGTCACTAATGGTAATGAAAAAAATGGTCTTTTAAACTCTATCTCCACTGCACAACACAAGGTATGATTGCTATGCAATATAGTATTGCAGAAAGCTTGAGTCAAACTCCCTAGAAAGCAAGATTCCAATCAAAAGATCTCCCCCATGACCTCAATTCAAGAACTTATTTTAAAAGAGTTATTATTGTTTTTTATTTCTTAAGTTCCCAAAGTGCACTGGACATCATAAATATTAGTGACAAGAGGGTCCTGGGAATGGAAATAACCAGCATGAAGGTAGTAAAATTGTATACCTCTTGTTATTTTACTAGGAAATTAAAGCCTTTGGGAAGGAAATTAGAAGTATGCTGAAAAGGAAAAGTTTCCCTGGAAGAAATGTCATAACTGGGCCCTGGCTCTATTTTATTTTATTTTTGTTTTCTTTTTAAAAATATTTATTTACTTTAAATTCAAATATAAACTAGAAAAAGGAAAAAAAATTGTCATGTGCATAGCAAAGCATAAGAGAGGATTAAAAATGACAGAATAAATTTCCATTTCAAGAAAGCCTATATAATAAATGCTATACATTCTGATCAGAGCTGTCCATATTTTCTTTGCTTCCTTACAGGTTTTCTTTTGTTCTTTGTTGTGTAATTTTTATTTTATTCTTTTTTCCTCGTGTCCCGTTCATCTTCCCCCAGAAGGCTATGATTAAGGAGGATATATATACACACACATATACATATGTATACACACATATAGACCTACAAATACATATGTATCTATATGAATACAATATATACATATACATTCATACACATCTATATAAGGTCAAACTATGCTTGTTTGCCTTCTGTTTCTCTGAAAATGGATCACATCATCCTTCGAAAGTCCAACCAATTCTTGGAATATTTTTCTAAGTCCGACCATCTCATCATTTTCTAGAGTGAAGCACTATTCCAACCTTAACTGTCTAATTATTTTAAATAATCTAAAACAATATTGATTAATATGTCTGACTGTAATTTCCCTATTTTTCTCTTTGAATTAAATTTATTTTAGATTTAATTATATCTCAAATTAGTGATTACTACCCCTGTATTTTTTATAATAAATTCTACTCCTGTTCATTATTATTTTATTTATATGTATCTCTTATTTCCTATTCCTGCTAATTCCTTTACTTTACTTTTACCTACTACCTCGCTTGAGATTGCTTAATCTACTACTCTGTCCAAGGATCCCTCCATTATCCTGTTCCCTTTTGCTCCCTTTCCCTACCTCTTTATTCTATCCCCATGAATCTACACAACTTATTTCATTTCCATTAATCTCCATACCCTTCTATACCCTCCCTCTCTTTAAAAATTTAGGATTTTTATACCCTTCTAGATATATATGTATTCCTTTTTCAATTCTACAAGTTAAAAAAAAACCTGAGAGTAGGGTTCTAAAACTACCAATCATGCTCCCCCAATCTAATCCCTTGGGTTATCCTTTTCTCACACCTCATTTGTATATCATAATTACTTTTTAAACTTTTTCCTATATGGCTTTGCTTTTTAGAATCACATCATATTCAGCTCTACCCAAGCTTTCTTTTGAACTCTCCAAATACTAATGATAATCTTAAATACATGGTTTTTATTTCCACATTTGAAACATTAACAATTCATCTTTATTGAGTTCCATATGTTTAGTCTTTCATGTTTACCTTATATTTGTCTTGGATCTTATATGTCAGATTTCCTACTAAGCACAGGTCTTTTTGTAACAAAATGCTGCAAGTCTGGAACTTCATTGAATATCCATTTTTTGACCAAGATTATGCTTAATTTTGCTGAATACCTGGCTCTATTTTAAAATAGTAATTGGATCCATTGAAAGGACTTGATAGAGGACCTTTCCTTTCCCTGAAAATATTTCCCTACCAATAAATTTTAAAAGTAAGACACAATGCTACAGTCTTTTTTTGAGATACAAGGTTTCACTTGGACAGAGCTATCATATCCAGCATGCAAGCTTATGATTTTGCATATATTCAATGACATTACTTTCCTCTATCTATATCATATGTATCTAGTTATTTACATGTTGCTTTCTCATTATAAAGTGAATTCCTTAAGAGCAATGATTGTTTTTTGTTTTACTTTTATATCCCTCGTTATTTAGTTCAGTAGTTGGATCAGTAAGGATTTAATAATGCCTGTTAACAGTCTGACATGTTTTCTCCTTTAGATAATGTGGGTAACCTCCTGGAAGTCAGGTTTTTGTCTTTTTTTTTTTTTTAATAACCAGTACTGAGTATTTGGCACATAGTATATATTAAATAAATGCTTGGGTTTTTTTTTTGTTTTGTTTTTTGTATTTTTTTAGTTTTTTCAATTAGATGAAAATATAAAGATAATTTTCAATATTTATTTTTTGAAAGATTTTATGTTCCAATTTTTTTACCCTCACTCCTTTCCCTCTCCCTTCTTCAAGATGGCAATGTGTGTGTGTGTGTGTGTGTGTGTGTGTGTGTGTGTTTGTATTCATGTAAAACATATTGACTTTTAAAATGCCTGCTGATTGGGTTGACAGAAATCCCTATTTGTCCATCAAGCCAATTTAGTCTCCTGTGTGAGGTGTATATGTGCTGTACTTTTGTAATCTCATCTAAACCCTGTCTGCTTTCTGTAAATTCTTTTTCTATTACTGTAAAATTACTTAGCAATCACTATGGTTGCTCAGGACAAACTGCTATATTAGCATACTTGGTCAAAGGATGTTGGGCCAAAAAAAGTAACGTCTCTTGTAACAATACTGGAAAGTCGATGCTCCCAAGGAGCCAAAAACAAAACAAAACAAAACAACACAAAACTCAACTCACTAATTCAGGAGTCTTAATCTCCCTCCATCCTTGATAAATCTTGAATCATGGCCTAACAGTCAATCCTTGAGTGAAATGGGATAACAAATATAGAAAAAGATTTCACCATCCAGAGATGAAGGGATCAACTTTTCTTCCTCCAACAAACAGTATGCCTTTTTATGAATTAGACCAGGCTTTGAATTATTGTTTTATCCATGCAATCCTCTGAGAATTTGTGACCAATTTTCTATACTTTCCCATTCAGCAAGGCAAGAAACAGAGGTGAACTTGATCTCTTCTGATATTTTCTATTGTGTTAGAATATACTTTTAGACCAGCAGATAATTATAACAATCTAACTTTTTATAAACTATAGTAACATACAGGCTGAACAGATCAATACACATCTTAGATTGACAACTAAAAAAGAAAAAAATTCTTTCCCTCTTTTTAATTTTTAAAGTTGAATCTTTCACATAGTGCTATCTAATTAAAATGATGAGAAAAGTAATTGAGATTTAATTCTTTTGATTCTTTCATTTACCATTTTTAATATCTCTTTTGTATTATCTTTAATATCAAAAATTATGAAAATATTTTTCTTGTTTTTGTACTACAGAACACAAGTGGTAGAGAAGGAAAGCATCTTAAAATTTCATATGTTATGATTGAGGCAAAAACAACATTTGGATACAACTATATAATGTCAGGGAGAGGGAGGTTTCAATTTGGTAAGTTACCTCAATCAATTTGAGAAGACTATAGGAGTATACATACCTTTGTTAGAAAGGGCATTGTGCTTGGGAAATATATGCTTATTTATTCCTTGTTTTTTTCCTGGCTTTTAAAAACATATCCCCTTTACTTTGGGATCATCCTGTCTCTCCTATCAGTGCCAGGTGCCCTTTGGCCCGGAAAAGCCTACTACCCCTGTGCCTTAGTCATCCTTCTACATCCCTCCCCAATGCTTTCATTCTTCTCCTATTGATGATTTCCCCTGGAGACACCATTCTGTGGAGGGACTGAGAGTGGCCTGCCCTCATTATCCTTCTTTCCCTCTTACTAACTTTCTCTGGATTTCAAAACCAAATTATATACAATTGTAAGTAAAAGATAGTTCTAGAGGTAAAGAAGAAGGGGGAAGCAAGAAAGGCCTTCTAAAGAAGATTGGATTACACTACTAATAATAGCTCACATTTCTATATTTTACAGTTTACAAAATACTTTCCTTAGTTCAACTCCATAGGGCAGGCAGAGAACATATTATTATCTTCATTTTACAAAAAAGGAAATTGAATCTTAGAAAGCTTAAATGACTTGCCTATGGTTCCATGGCTATTAAGAGGTAAAGCTGATCCTCCAGTGCTCTTTCTACCCTGCATCAGAGTTATAAGTTGGGTCTCAGTTTGTTAGAAGGCCAGATTCCAAAGAATAAGAACTGAGATTTGAAAACTTTTTTTTTCAGAATTCAACAAATTGTGAATTTTAAAATAATCATTAAACTTTCATTTATGATATCTCCATAACCCTTTTTAGATGTCACCTAAGGCTTATTTGGGATTTTTTAAAACATAAGGGTCAATTTTTAGATTTAGTCCTGTGATTTCATCAGTATGGGTTAATTTCTGTAAGAAAACTCCCTCTTCCAAACCAGATCAATACTTATATATTCTGTAATTTATGATCTCAAAGTCATAAAGTGATTTGCTCAGAGTCACACAGTCAATATGCATGAGAGGCAGTACCAGAATTCAGTCTTTTCCTCCATTATAACACACTGTCTGCTGCTTCTCCTAAATAAAGAGTAACTGTTTATTAGTGCCATATTTTTATCCATGTATACCTTGTATTAAATAGTTCCCCAACCAGTGGGCTGCTGGTGTTTAAAGATAGATACTCCAGAAGAAAAAAGGTACACAGGACACATTTTTAGTTTAATGCTCATTATTATTTTCTCTATTATTTTCATAAGTCTAAATAATCCACAAAACAGGAACTTAAAAGTCCTAATTTGTAGCATTCACCAATTTCTGAGATATAAATATTCACACTGAAAATATGACAAATTTGGAGCTGATTCCATCATAACCCTGGATCCAACCCAGTCTGAGCACTAGTACCACCTCACTTATCCTAAAAGAGGAATGGGTAGGGAGAAAGTTATCTAGCTGGGGATAGAAAAGAACTAAGAAGTTCTTAACTAAGAAGTCACAGAACACAGTGGCCTATGAATTCTTACCAGTCATTGACACTTTAGTGGAAATTAAAACAAGTTCTGATAGACATCATTGTGATAGCTTAATGAGATCCAGTACAGTGAGGAAAGGGGATCTTTACTGGTGAAAGAAGGGTTACTTTCATTCAAATGAATCATTAAGAGAAGCCCAGGTAGAATGCTATGGTGAAGGCAGTAATATGGGAGAGCAAAGAGAAACATTTAAAGGGGTAGAGAGGGTTTCAAAAAAGGAGGTGGGGAAGTATCAAAGGAAAACAATAATACCAATAATAATTAGCATTGAGATATCATTTTAAGGTTTGGAAAGCACTTAATGTTAAATTATCACATTTGATTTCATCATAAGAAAACGATGCTATTTTCTAATTTTGATGCTGTTTTGAAGAAGACTCTAGTGAATTAGGTAGAGGATCTGGCCAGGGAAGAGTGGATAGTGTAAGGAAGTCTTAGAAATTAAAGAAATGCATATAAAAGACTCATTTGAAATATAGTCCTATTTTTGAATCTAGGAAAAAAAAAGATGGGTCATCACACATATCATCAACTCACATTTATTCACAGCATTTACTGATTAGCAACAATAATATACATTATGCCCTGTCACTGTGACCTAAGGGTGAGCAGGTCTTGCCATCTGCCTGATAATGTAGGGAATTACCATTGGGCCTTTCCATCTGCCCTACAGATGTACCTCCACCCTCAATTAGAATGTGGACTTCTTGAGAGTAGGGAAGAAATATTTTGATTTTCTATTTTCATCTATTTGTATGTATAAAGTCTGGCATATAGTAAAGCTTAATACATGTTTTTTTCATGCATACATTAGTTTTCTTGTTTCCTTTATTTGATTTCTCTAGCATGACTGCATTTCCAATTCCCCATTTTTGAATTTTCACAGTACTAATTCTGCCTATGTCTTTGCTGAACACAGAGCAGGAATCAACTGAGACTGAGAAAGGGATTGCATATCAGCTCAGAAAAATAACCTTTTTCCCTAATATTCTGAAGTCAAGGGTTATCCATTCTGAGCTCCAGAAATCACTGGAATTAGGTGGAATGATTAGAAATCATTGAAATCATCTAGGTTTTTTCCATTTTCTTCCTTTATCAACTCATATTCATCACAGCAAATTTGAAGCAAACATTTTCAGCTAGTGTTCTAATTAGGACCCAACTGCTGAAATCTCTGTAGGCTTTCACTTCTCACTCAAGTTTTAGCTTCCTCACTCTAATGTTATCACCTCAACCAGATGTTTGCTCTTTCAAGTATACATTATACTTCCTCCGTGCCCAATGTTATTTCAAAAGAAACTGTTTCGCAGAAGTCCTTACCCTTCATTGCCTAAATGTACAGTTTGACTTTTGTGGCTTCCAATTCCAGCCAGTATCCTGTCCTGACTCATCTTTCTAAAAGGTGAGTCACTTTGCTTCAGTTATAACTTCTGCTAATGGGGAGCTTTTTTAGTGATGAAGTCCAGAGCCCTGCACACCAACCTAACATCAGACTTCAATTCTCACACAGAGCAGGTTCACCGACTTGTTCAAACCTAGAATACTCTTGTTCCTCATTTTTCCTCCTTAGCTTCCCTGTCTTTCTTCAAGAAAGTGCAAATCTGACCTTCTGCCAAAGACATTTCTTAGTCTTCCTGGTTGCTAGTGGTTTCTGCCTCAAATTATCTTTTATCTACTCTACAGATTTTGATACATCTAATTATGTTGTCTCTTCCTATAGAATATGGACTCCCTGGAGTTAACTGCTTTTGTCCTTTCTTTATAGCTCCAATGACTAATCTAATACCTGGCTAGGTTCTAAAGTTACAATGGATCAGTCTAAGGATTAAAGGTAGTATTCCAAGGAGAGCCATTAAAAAGGAGAAAACTTGGGATCTTCCATGGCCTAGGATTATTCATTAATACCTTCTTTGGACATTAAACCTGAGGTTTTCCCCAAAAGGAATTATTCATAATTTCAGAAACCTCCAAAATGAGGAACCCAACAACAAAATAATTTCCAACAAATTAGTCTTGGTGTATATATAAAGAATTAAATAAAAAGAAGAAGAGAAAACAGTCAAATAGTAGTTGAGGCACTGAGGCAAAACACAATTTCAAAATATATACTGTTTGGTTTCTTTTTCTTCCCCTTTCTCCCCATTGATCTTTCCTTTCATAGTACAAATTCTGGCAAAAACATCTCCTACTTCTTCATTCTTTAGATTTTTGTTCATAGATAGAGTAAATTTATTACTGCTATTCTCCCTCAGATTTTAAAATCATCTGAGATAAATTTAAAAACAATAAATTATGAAATGATCAAACTTGATTGCAAATTAAGGGTCAGAGGAATACCTAGGGTCAGAGAAAACAGTTTCATATTCTGCCTCTGGCACATACTGGTTGTACAACATTAGCCAAGTCATGTTATTTTCACAGTGCCTTAAGCAGCAGCTAAGACTATAAATTGTAGATAAGCTTACATGTCTGTATCAGTGGAAAGAATTTCCATACTGGAACTTCCCTATATTGATAAAATCATAGATCCAGACTTCCTATCCCTAACATAACCAACCAACCAACCAAATAAACAAAAAAAAAAATCCATCAGCTAGTAATCTATTGAACATGGCAGCTATTATCCATAATAATTATAATATTTTCTCCAAATACTTATCACTTAAAAAACTCAAAGCAAACCATTAAAACCAACTCATGATGATAAACAAAATTAATTGTTAGCTATAAAGATGAAAATAGTAATTTTAAAAAAATTATTCTTTACCTTCTCAACACTTTAGAACATAGTCCTTTAAATCCTTATGGTCACTCCTTTGTAGGAAGCCCTTATGACTGAAATAGCCCTTGGTGGATATAATCAAATCTTAAAGAAATAGTATTCCATGAAAAAGCGTGTCTCATCTCAGGCTGCCTTTTTGTTACCTGGCTCACGGATAGCACTCTGTGATTAGAGCTATGCTACATGCAAGGGGCAAATTCAGGGCTGAAGTAGCTCAGGGACCCTTCCAGTTGAATTATTATGCTGAGCCTTCCAGGCACAAAAAGTGGTTTCAGAAGTCACATGACTTGCACAGTTAAAAGTACTTCTTAGTTTCAGAGGAGATTTAGTGAACTAAAACCCATCCAACCCCTCTTATGAGAATAAGGTAGAAATGCCAGACATCTTTTTTTTTTTTTTTTTTTTTTTTTTTTTAAGCCTCACATCAGTTTGCGTCATAATATCAAGACATCCTCCTGGGATTTCAACATAGTGATATGGGTGTTTTCTGAGTCACCTAAACTAATTTCTTCTCAGTTATTAGAGAATCTCAGTGCAGAATTATTGGGATTGATTCTGTAGCTTGTTTTGATGGACTCCACTTAATTCTGTGGCAAAATGCCACAGAACTGTCAACCCAAATCAGAATAGTCAGCCTTTTTGACCCAGCTATTGAGGATCACTGAAAAAATCCTTTTTGAAAGATAACAATAACTTTGAAGATATGGCAAGAACAAAAGTACAAACATTTCTTTCTATCCCAACATTTCAAGGATGATACTATGGTTTCTAAAGAGAATAGGTTCAGGCAAGTTTCTACCTATCAATGATCCCATCCCAATGCAACTTGCTGCCTGATGAACTTTTTTCAGCTGCTGTTGAGATGGTTCCCAAAGATTGCCTCTTCTTCCAAAATGTTGAATGGGTTAAAAAACCCAGCATGGACTCCACCCCTAAATCTCAGTTACATTCAGTAACTCAAAATCTTTATAATCAGAAAAATTTTTTGCTTCAGGTAAATTCCCACCACTACAGATTAAACCTATTTTGTCTAATTCAGTTTGGTTTAAATGAGCTCAATTCTATTTCATTTAGGTTTACAATATTATAGAAGAGATAACAAATTTTATTATATTGTGTATTATAATATCAATAATAATAATAATTATACATATGAGCATTTTTGGATATGGTTTTTATCAAATATTGAATGAAAAATCTTATATTTTCAAATTTGTTAGATTTTTTTTATCATTTGTTTCTTTAAGTTAATAATTATAATTCCTTTATCTTTTCTTCATAGTTCCTACTTTTGGATTTTCTTTTATACTTCTTTGATTTCCTTCAAAGTTCATCTCAAGCACCACCTCTTACAAAGATTTTTCCTTATACTCCCCACTCCAACATGCCAATGTCCTCCATCCCCATATTCTTATTCATTTTTTATATAATCTGTTCATACTTATGTAAAGACATATTTTCTCCCCATTAGAAAATAAGTTCCTTGAAGGCAAGGATTATTTCACTTTTGTCTGTGTAGCCTCATTGCCTAGCACAGTGACTATTACATAGTATGCACTTACTAAGTATGCCAATTGACTGATTGATATGCAGGAAAGGCTCTACATAACATCAAATTATTATGTTAGAGAAGAAGATAAAGGAGTATGCATTTATACAATATTTATTATGTGTTAATTATTTCTTTAAGAATTTTTCCATTTGCTTTTCACAACAACCTTGCAAAGCAGGTACTATCATTATCCCCATTTTACAGGCCCATTTACTGGGGCCAAAGAAAAAGACTAAAAGACTTGTCCAGGACCACACAACTTGTATGTACCTGAAGCCAGATTTGAATTCAGGTATTCCTGACTCCCGGCTCAGCATTCTACCCATTAAGCCACATAGCTACTTCAGAATATAGATGCAGCATGGCATCCTGTTTTATGTACAAACTGTAAGAAATATTGCAGCAGGAAAGATATTCAGAATCGTCAAGGTGGAAGGGAATCCAGAAGCCAAGGATAAAGTCTACAATATCCCTAGCACATTCAACACCTCTAACAAAGGGAGCTCATTTCTTTTACAAGCACCTGTCTTATTTTGGGACAACCTTGCTGGTCAGGAAACCCAAACTGAAGAATCAAGAGGCATCTTCATGAGAGGATTTTTCAAATTTGTGGAATCTACCTTCATAAAATGAGATAACTCTTTTCCTAGTTCCCATAGCTCACTTCCTATGACATAGAGAGTATCTCTTAGAGTGGGAGTGGGAGTTCCCCAATGAGAAATTGGGAAATTTTCTAGGAGATCATAGAAAATGGAACCAGGCCTAATTTCTTTATTTGTATAATCTCCTCCCTTTCTGTGCTGTTATTCTCTTGGGACCCATTACATCCCCACTGTTGCTTTAAAAAGTGATGTCTAACCACCCCCACCACCAAATGCTCCACTCACAATTTTCTCCACAACCTGAAATTAGAATTCTTCATTTTTAGAGATGGGAGGGACCCTAGAAACCTAACCTACTCCTCTTTTTATAGATGAGGAAACTGAAAGCCAGAGAGGTTAAGTGAGTAATAAATCACTCATGAGAATAAACTCCTTGAGGGCAGACACTTTCTTTTTGCTTGTAGTTATCTCTTCCACATCTTGGATGTAGAACATTTTACCTTCCATATCGTCTCCATTAGGATAATGGCACCATTGCAATCTGGAAAATCCAAATAAAAATTTTTGGCCCTCCCTAACAGAGAAAAAAAAATTTTCCCCTTTTTCTCTTATGAGGTGTTTGTAGTATGTTATTGGAAGATTTGGGTTAAGTATTTGATTATAGGCTGTATTATCCAATATAATACATAAATTTTATGCATTTCTAAGTTCCTAAACTTATTCAGTGTTGTCTTCTAGCCTTCCCCTGTCATCTGTATCTTCCCCAAATCTCCCCTCAAATTCCCATTTAATTTCTTATGCCAACCCATCATATATCAAAATTGTGATAGGGAAAATTGCAATAAAGGAAATTGTGATGTGAAAGGGATAACTGTATTGTCATTGGCACTTTTCTTTGAAGGAAACAAAGATACTAGAATAAATGAAAAGAAGACACATAGAAAGAAATATGTATCTGAACATAGCAACCTGAACTCTAGCATCCCATTTGGACTGGGATCAGTCCAAAACTCCAGTCCAAAACAGCTCCAAAAACTGTGAAGATTCAGTGTTTATTCAGACTTGAGAAATTAGCAGTCTTTTTCTTGCTAGGTTTAGAGAGAAATTCGTTTAGACAGAAAGCCTTTATATCTAAGCTTGGATACCAATGCCATGGATTTCAAGTTTTATGTTCCTTTCTCACTATGTTAAGGACACAGAAGATTTATGTAGGGTGTTATCTACTGCTCTCCTGAAGACTTAATAGATGATAGCCATTGGTCTATGTTCATTTGCTATTCAATTTAATTAAATGCCTTTTGCTTTTGAATCATGTGCCTTTTAGCATGGTCTGGCACAGAGATGTTTTGTTGGGGGTTCATAGCCGGATTTTAAATAGATGGTGTTCCAAATAGAATTTTGAAATTGGATGCAGTAGCTAAGAAGGGTTTTATAGATAAGAAAATGTAAAATGATTGTTTCCATTGGGCCAGCATCCCAGAAAAACAGAGTATAAACATAGTGACATATCATAATTGATTGCTGGACCCAGGAATTTAAGTTTAACCCAATTGCTTGAAATTTTTATTTAAAAAACTTTATTTTTGACTCATGTGGGCATTTAGGATCCTGAAAATTCACAAAAGGAAAAACTATCTAAAAAATTTCATCCAATAAGAATTGTATAGCTGTAGTTGATGTGCCTCATTTTACTGGGGGGAACTGGAGGGAAGTGATATATCTCATATTCCCCATCAGATCCTTCAATGCATATAAGCAATTTATGGTATCATGGAACTAATGTAAGGTTAAATGACTAGAGTATAGATAATATGTACCAGAGGTAAGACTTGAATTATTTTTATACATTATTACTAAAAGCAAACACGCAAACTCAGATGATAAATTTTCTCTCCTCTCCTCACTCATCTTTGTTTTCATTAATTCAGTGAATGAGCATTTTATCAAATACATATTATGAATTAGACAGTATTAAGTGCTAGGAATGCAAAGAAAGGCAAATACGGTCCCTGCTCTCAAGAAACTTATATTTTAAAAGGGGAGACAATCTGTATAACTGTATTCATACAAGTTGTATACAGAGTATTGGAAGGTAATTTGAAAGCAGTTGGTGCTAATAACTGGGAGAACAGGGAAAAGTCCCTTGAAGAAATGGGACTGAAGATGAGTTTAGAGAAAGCCAGACAAGCTAAAAGATGGAAGTGAAGGAATAAAAAATTCTGGGCTTAAGGTACAGATATTTTTAGAGAACAAATACTTGATATGAACAAAAATTAAACCCAAAGAGTAACAACTCAAGTTTACTATTTTTTCTTTTCTATAAAGACATTTATTTGGACAGTGCTTGATATGCAGTTTAAGAGTGCTATATGCTTCAAATGCAGATTGAGGTTTTGCCAATTTACACATAAAACAATTGATCAGAAATATAAACTACTTATGCTGGGGGATAGCAAGAATGGGGAGTACCGCATTACAACATTCTTTCTAGAAAAAAGGTCATCCTGGCCTTTTTTATTGGAATTTAAAAGAAAGTAAGAAAGAAATTGCCTGATGAATTTACAAGAAAAAACAGAATCACAAAATTTAGTAATCAACAGAAACCAGAGTTAAATATTGATTGTTTAATTGGCTTAGAGCCACCCAGTACCAACATTAAAATGAATTTATTCACAGTTCATAACTCTCTCTCTCTCTCTCTCTCTCTCTCTCTCTCTCTCTCTCTCTTTCTCTCTCTTTGTCATGTGGCAGAGAATTGTAACTCTTCTAGTTGAACTTTCTGGGAAATTCTCTCTTTTTCCAATTCACTTTTCAATCTGCTCAACATTATATTGGTTTCCTTATTCTGTCTAATTCATCCCTGAATAATTTTCTTAACCTCACTATACTAGAAAGCTTTATCTTGTACTGATGGTTAATCATCAACCTTTCCTGATGTCAATGATGGGAGCCACATTCCACTTTTTTTCCCCTCAATCAAAGCAAGCAAACGAAAAACATTTATTTAAGGACCTTTTATGTTCCATTCCCTCCTTTGTTTTTTCAGTTCTCTTTTATATGTTGTCTTTCCTTCATTAGAATGTAAGCTCTATGAGGGCAGGAGCCAGCTTTTTGATTGTATATGGGACTTATACTTAACACTGTGCCAGGAATATAGAAAATTCTTAATGAATACTTGCCTTTCTGACAAAAGTCAGTTACTGCCCTCAAGGAATTTATAGTCTACAAAGGACATTTAGTTGGTCCCAGAATTGGACCCTGTCAGATGGGAAAGAATCCCGAAGTGGACACATAGTTCAGGTCCATTGGTCTTAGGGTTGATTGAAAAAACAGCTTCAATTCCCTGCCCATTCCCAAATGACAGGGTCGGAAAAAAGTATATCATACTAGCCATTCAGAAAGGAACAAAGAAACTAACTTTCCTCTGGGTGCCAGATGTCTAGGCAGAAGTGAAAGTGAATTTTAGTCATTAGTCTCCTCAACCCATCACATGATATAGAAGACAGACCATCATTTCTAAGTCAGGGGAGGGGCATAAGAAGTGGGGCAGGGAGGCAAAGATGAGAGGAGGAGGAACATGGAATTTTGAGAGGTGAGTGACAAGGTATGCCTGAACAACTAGCCTAGGTGACTTTCTTCAATCACTTTAACAAATCTCTTTAGAAGTGAGCTGGCTGAATAGAACTCTGAACTTGCTCTTTCTTTCTCAAGTGAACTTTCAAGGACTTTAGAGGTTGATGGCATTGTTATTTATTTTATGAAATTTCTTTAAAAAAATTTTGACTTTAATTTTCCTTAGGAAAGGGCTATAGCCAGTATTGTTTTTATCTGAAATGATTAGCCTCTATTTTGGGGCTCACAACTGTAACAAAGAAGATGCAAAAGAGAACAGGTAAAGAACAGAGAGGAAGCTTTTTGTGTAGAAATTGTACAGAAGTTGAACGAGAGAGGGACAAGGACAGAGAGAGTTAAAAGACTATGTGTACCCTTGAGAAAGTGATTGCCTGAACTGTGAGTGAGCATGAAAGACAGGAGAAGTATGGAGTCCTGGGTGTAAATGAGCCTCCTGGGGGAGGTTTGGTGGAGGGAAGGATATGGTGGGGAAGATTTGGATCAGACAATTCCTCTTGTTGGCCATCAGCCCAGAATAGCTTGGTTACTCTTATAAAAGGGATGGGGGCTGGAGTGAGGGGAGAAAGTTGTTCCCTGTTCCCTCATCCTGAGTGTCAATCAACAGGGGAGAACCTGAAGAAAGAAATAAAGCAAGATTGTTCCTAAGTTCTCTCTCTGATCTAAAGGTCATGCAAGGGGGATATCATTCTAACCATCCTAATGGTTACAACCATGGCTATATGGAGGCAATTTTAAAGAGAATTCAGTTAGAAAAGAACCTTGAATCTCTGGAGATTAAAATAGGAACTAAGTGTTACAGTTTTATCCTAGTCTGGAGTGGGGTGGATAGGCAGGACAATCAATTCAGAAGAACCATCTCCTCATGGATCAGGTCCTAGAGCAGTACCAGTATGATCCTAAAGCATTAATTGGCCCTTTAAATGAAATAATCTCTTTAAATACAAATTTTACTCTACATCAATTCATGTAGAAGGGTCTTCTTTGACTTCTCTCTCCCCAAAGTAGTGCCTGGGTAGTGTGCTTCTCATTAGAGTTATCACTTTTCATTGAGAGTACTGGGGTTTAGATGGACACTTCTGCTCTTTAAAAAATTTTATTTTTATTGTTTTTTTAATGTTCCCAATCCTAATAGAACTCTCCTTCTAGCAAATAAATAGCCAGCCAAAACAAAGTGATTATATCTGAAAATGAGAATTAGAAGACATACAGATTGGCTAAGGTGACAGGAAAAGATAATGGCAAATGGTGGAGGGGATTTGGGAAAACTGGGATACTGATACATTGTTGGTGGAACTGTGAATGGATCCAACCATTCCGGAGAGCAATTTGGAATTATGCTCAAAAAGTTATCAAACTGTGCATACCCTTTGACCCAGCACTGTTTCTATTGGGCTTATATCCCAAAGAGATCTTGAAGGAAGGAAAGGGCCCCACATGTGCAAGAATGTGGCAGCCCTTTTTGTAGTGGCTAAAACTGGAAACTGAAAGGATGCCCATCAATAGGAGAATGGCTGAATTAGTTATGGTATATGAATGTCATTGAATATCATTGTTCTGTAAGAAACAGCCAACAGGACGATTTCAGAGAGGCCTGGAGAGACCTACATGAACTGGTGCTAAGTGAAATGAGCAGAACCAGGAGATCATTATATACAGCAACAAGACTATATGATGATCAATTCTGATGGACATGGTTCTCTTCAACAATGATGTGATTCAAACCAGTTCTATTGTTCAGCAATGAAGATAATCATATACATCCAGAGAAAGGCCTGTAGGAACTGAGTGTGGACCACAACATTTTAATGCTTTCTGTGAATATTTGCTTACATTTTGTTTTCCTTCTTAGGTTGTTTTTTTTTCTCTTTCTAGATCTGATTTTTCTTGTGCAGTAAGATATATGTATACATATATTGGATTTGTCATATAATCTAACATATTTAACATGTATTAGACTACCTGTCATCTAGGGGTGGGGGTGGTGGGAAGGAGGGGAAAAATTTGGAACAAAAAATATATTTTTTGCAAAGGTCAATGTAGAAAAATCACTCATATATTCTATAAATAAAAAGCTTTAATTTAAAAAAGAGGAAATTAGGAGACATACTTCAAAGTCATATCTCTGAATTCAGGATTCGTCATTCATGAATAGAGTTCTGATGTCTTTCTTTAATTGTTTTCATTTATATAATTGTGATCCTCATGTATTTTGTTCTCCTGGCTCTGGCCACCTTGGTCTGCATAAATTCATACAAATTTCTCCTCTAAATTCTACAAATTTGTTTTTTTTTATGTATATAGGTATATGCCACAATTTATTCAATTATTCCCTAACTGATGGTCACCAACTTTCTTTCCAGTTCTTTGCTACTACCAAAAAAATGCTACTATAAATATTTGCATGTGTAAATGGAATTTTTCCCTTTCTTTTTGACATCCTTGAGGTAAAGGCCTAGTAATAACCAGTGCTGGCTCAAATGATATGTATGACTTAGTGACTTTTTTTTTCTTAATTGTTTATAGTTTCCTAAAATTGTTATTTCAGTTTTCAGTTACATCAATAGTAGAATAGTTTGCCAGTCTTCCTATAGTCCCTTCTACATTATTTTCATCTTTTGTCATATTTGCTAATCAGATGGAGCATGAATAGATATATCAGAGCTGAATAAGCCTGAATTAATTCTGTTATTAGTGATTTGAGACATTCTTTCATATGATCATTGGTGGTTTGCTTTTTAGCATTTTTGAGCCTGGGAAGCTCCTCAAATATCTATCATGTTATTTTTTTCATGTAATTCCAACTTTATTGTTAATTTTTTTCTTGTTTGTCTTTCTATTGGGTTTGCCTAGTTCTTAATGAGACATGTTGAAGTCACCAACAATTACTTTTTTATTAGCTAGTTTTCTGAGTAGTTTGATTAGCTCTTAATTACTTATGTGCCATGTCATTTAGTACATATATATTTAATATTAATATTTGTCATTATCTATGCATAGTGCTTTTATGCATAATTTAATTTTGCTTTTCTTTTTAAAATTTTTATTATTACTATTATCAAATACTGTGATTAACCTTTTTTTTTTTTTTGCTGAGGCAATTGGGGTTAAGTGACTTGCCCAGGGTCACACAGCTAGGAAGTGTCTGAGACCAGATTTGAACTCAGGTCTTCCTGACTTCAGGGTTGGTGCTCTAACCACTGCACCACCTAGCTGCCCCAATTCCCTTGATATTCTTGACCTTTCATAAAAACAATTTTTAATATTCACTTAAAAAATTTTAAGTATCAAATTTTCTTTCTTCCTTCCTAATCTTCCCTCTCCCTAAGAGGTAAGCAATTTTATGTAGATTATATATGTACAATCATAAAACATTTCCATGTTAGCTATTTTGTGAGAGAAGAAACAGATCAAAAATGGATGTGCACACACACACACACACACTCAGAAAAGAAAGTTAAAATCATGTGCTTCCATCTGCATGCAGGCACCATCAGTTCTTTCTCTGGATGTGGATAGCATTTTCCAACATGAGTATTGGATCATTGTATTGCTGAGAAGAGTTAAGCAGGAAAGTTTCATGGCCCTGACTAGACTGTAAGTTTCTGAAGTATAAGAAATATGTCTTATACTCCATTCAGTCAAGAATCTGACCCAGTGCTAGATACATAGTCTGTGCCCAACCACCATCTGCTATTTACAAAGTTAGCTAAGTTCTTTGTCTTTTTCCATATATGTAAAATGATTTTTAATATTTATTATTTGTAATATAAAATAGTACTGATATTCTTATAATGAAATAATATATTTATAATTATAATTGCAAAGTGTGCTTTTAAAGACTGGTCTGTTTATGAATATATGCACATATGCATGTGCATGTATCTATCCCTCATGTGTTATGTATCTATACCTTGCACATACATACATGTGTTCATGTGTTTTTATTTGGGTTTGATCTGATTCAGCAAATAAGGGTTCAGCAAACGTTTGAAGTTCATGGTTCAGTTCAAATCGCTTTTGAGAACGAAGAAAGAGAAGGTTTCTAGGACCCAGCTAGTTTGGTCTTCTTCAGGCTCTTCAGAATGATTAGAGGGTGGGAGGTAGGATTCT
Organism: Myrmecobius fasciatus; assembly: GCA_023553655.1. NCBI lineage: Eukaryota > Metazoa > Chordata > Mammalia > Dasyuromorphia > Myrmecobiidae > Myrmecobius > Myrmecobius fasciatus. The sequence goes on from JAJPUD010010855.1 coordinate 56,567, forward strand.
GGGCTTAGTGGTATGTATGAATGAGAGGGAGAGAGAAAATCTGAACTGAAAAGACTTGTGGTAGAATAGCTCTGCTGTCGCCAGGCAACTGACCTGACGCAACCAAAAAAAAAAAAAAAGTCCCTTAAAAAAAAAAAAAAAGAATAGCACCGCGAATTCACAGGAGCATGAGAGAAAAAGGGAGGGAGTGAGAGGGAGAGGCAGCTACTGAGACAGTAACCAAGAGGCGAGGAAGCAAGTAAAGCCACATCACAAATAACAAGTTGGATGTATGAAGGAAGAAGACTGAGAAAATATGCCTCTGGAATATTAAACGGGACTGCCTCATCTGTGTGTGTGCATGCATGTATGCGAGCCCCAGGCACCCTGATATGTGGATGTGTACAGCAGACAGAGGGGCAGGATCTGAGACTTTTGCTGCCACTGGCATATGAAGGACCTTGATCTCTCCTCCGGGTGAGTTTCCCCATCTGAACATCCTCTTCAGACAGGTTCCATTTGGAAGAGTTTGAGATAGAGGTTTATCGTGAGACTGAACAAAGCTGCAGCAAATATTCTTATGGGAAAATAATTTTGCTTTGGCAGAGATGGGAGAGGACAGCCTAAGATGTATAGTACTTTTTTCCTTGTATGTCTTGGTTTTCTTAGCTTCTCAAGCATCAGTTATCACAACTGAGTTGGAAGGGGGAGGGAAAGGGGAGAGAAAGAACAATAGCAACCCCCTATCCCAAAGTATCTCCCATTTGTCTCTCACAGACCTATATGTGATTAGACTAACATACACAACTACATACAGAAAACCACGTGGCCAGAGGAAAGTGGGGCTGGGGGCTGATGACTCATCTCTTTTTGTTGACATCATTTAATATAGGAGGGTAATCCTTGAGGATAGGAAGGCTAAATGGTGAGGTGATTAGGGATGGACAGCTTGGTACCAGAATTATTTCCCTAACTCTATTCCCAGATGTAATGGCAGGGTATCTAACCCATGTGTATCCCAGGCACAATGAAAGTTTCTGTTAGTAACTTCCTCTAACAACAGCTCAGAGTCCAGGGGCCAAAGGGTCAAAGCTGATGGATGAGAGGCAGTTGCTCAGCAGATAGCACATTGCAAGGTCAATAATTGAAGTGTTCATACCTATGAGTGCTTGAGAGACTAAGATAGAGTGAGAAACTCCCCACCTTAAAGGGACCATGAGACTTTACCTAAGTCATAAGCCCTGGAGTTTTGGCCTTTTTTTTTTTTTTTTTTTTTAAACCAAAAAATTCCTGTTGCTTTTTTTTGGTTGTTTTTCTTCTGAATAATGCTTAAACATGGGCTTGTGGTCTTTGATTATCATTGGGCTGATTAGCATAATGTCTGGAACATGGTAAACCTTATTGGTTATTCAATGATTATGCAAGGCAATTTAGCTTTGGGTTGGTGGTAAACAGATATCCCACTCCTTTCTTGATTCCAGACCTCAAGCAGTCTCCTAAACCAAATTTCTCCATAAACTCCTAGTAAGCTTCTGGATAAATATGACACCCCTCTCCCAATGATTGCTTTGGAAAGCACTGTGTCAGCAAGAAATTATTCCAGATCCTCATGACTGAAGGAAGCAGGGATGAACTGGTTTACAGGGACAGTTTCTTCTTTGATCTGTTGAAGCCAGTTCCTACTAACCTTTCATTCATAAGCCAAAAATATGGAGAAAGCTAAACAAATTCTTGGGAAATAAAGGCAGATGTGGTCATCTCTAGTTTGGAAGCATTCCACATTGAAGAAGTTATGGGATCAGGATCTGTGGCTTCTATTGATGTTGGGATTTTATTGTTGTTGGGTTTTTTTGTGTGTGTGTTTTATTTTGTTTTGTTCTAAAAAAAAAAAAAAA
>JAJPUD010010856.1:0-52628 GCA_023553655.1 Myrmecobius fasciatus
TGCAAATGTAAAACTCTTGAGTTAACTTTCTCATCCTTTTCAGCATTTTCTTCTCTCTCATTTACTGCACATTTCTAACTTTTTGTGAATCTCATTTGAGATTTGGCTATTTCTTTGCACATCTCTCTCTTTTAAAAAGTTGACTTAATCATGTTATTAGAAGATTTCCATAACTGAAACTATCTATCTGGGTCAGAGAAGGTTTAGAGGAGAGAAGCAAAATCCTAAGGACCTCAGAAATGGGTCTTTGAGAGGAAATAGACTTTAAGTACATACTTCCTAGGAATTCAAGTCATCTCTCAATACAACTATTCTATGTAACAACAGACTTAGCTAGGCTCTCAATCATAGAATTTGCTTTTGCATTCTATGTCAAAGAGTTCTATAAAAATGCTATGGACCAGTAGGACACAGAAATTTGATGTAGCACTCCATAACTTATGGTGGAAGTCAATCTAGCAATGTTAAGTTCTCAGAAAGATTCTTTAAATAAATATATTTCAATCATGAAAAAGCCTGCCCATTCCTTTTTATCTCTTGATAACTAGTAGTGTGATGCTGCTCAATATTAGGTCTCATCTAAGCATAATTAATTAAATAGCAAGCTAAAGAAGCCAAATTTATTATTTTTATATGTATGTATGTATCTCATAGATAAGAGTCAATTAAACTTTATAGGGAGGGAACAATTTATTAAGCTCGGTGAATAACTATAATTATAAAAGCCAGAAATTTGATAACAACTCTCTTAGGTGCCATGAAGGGATAACTAATTCCACAGAGGATATGAACAAAGAATACTTTTTTTTTTCCCAACCTCTGTAAAAGTTTACATGTAAAAAAAGCTTTAAGGTGGTTGAGTACTTTTAACAAACTTCAATGATGTTTTTCCTCATTTAGAATGAATGTCATATAGCTGCAGCAAGCATACTCTGAGGAGTGGTTTGTAAATAATTCCTCTACTGCTAATTATTATTGCTTTCTCAATAAAATACAAGCTTTTCAATTTCTCTACCTCAAAATAGCTATATGTTTGTATTCTGCATGTATGAGGGTCGTTCTTCAAGTCAGTCTTCACTATGAACAAAGAATTAGAATACAAAGCTGAAGATTTCTATCTTCTGTTTCAGAATGGAAAGGCATATGGATTCTGGCTACAGAGTCTAGCAGAAGAGACTGGTCAGCCTGCCAGTGGCAAAGAAGATTTCTGGATATTAGAATCCCACTAAAATTGCCATAGAGACAACTGTACCATAAAAGAAGGGCATTGGTCTTTTCAAAGTTTTGAAGCTCTAAATGGGGAAGTGTGATGAGACTCATTTGGGGACTAAATTCCTAGGAAATTAGAATTGACATGTGGGCTCTAAAGAAATGGAAGTAAAAATCAGACAAATATTTAAGACCACCATTTTTGTTCCTTAAGAATTGGCCATTATACAAGTTATCTGGGGGTAATCAATTTACCTGGTTAGAACCCACTAGAGGCCAATTAACCTTAAAAACAGAATAAATAAATTATTCCATGTCTACAGGTTGAATTCCAAACTCTCAGCAGTTATTTGAAAATTATGTTCCCTAGTAGCTAGAGGAACTGGGAGGAAGAGTGTGGATGGTTTAGTACAATCCATCACCACTACAGGTACAAATCAAAGGACATAACTACTACATACCATTACCTTTTTATACAAAGGATGGTGCATTTATTTAAATCGTGGTTATCAGGACAATTAGGGGGAAAAATATTATTTTTCAAAGTTGATGGAAAATGGAAATAGGTAATAAACCCACACACATATGGCAAGAAAAAACGCATCTTCTCATGAAGGAAACCAATAAACTTCAAAGTCTAGTCCAATCAAGAATGGAATTAGACAAAGTACTACAAACTGTGCACTGTTTGTCTTGCAAAAATTCTTATTTCAGAGGAAAATCCCATGAAGTTCTTTTGGAACTATCAAATATAAAAGGGCAAAACAAATACTTGAATTGCCCATTATTAGAGGTGATATTTATTTCATAGCCTTTGATAGTTTTCAATCTAAAAAGATCTCAAAAATAAAGGACCAGACTGGGGCTAGTGGTGCCAGCTCTTTCAAGACAGAGGATGGGATAGGAAGGCAATCAGGAAAGAGGAAAAGAAAGGAAAGCAAATTCTAAAATGCAAAACTGCTTTCTTAGAAAAGTCACGAAAGGGGCATCTCAAGCAGAAGGAAAAACATTATGCAATGTTCATGTCTGATAAAATAATCAGAAAAAGCCATTAAAATGTATTTTTAGCCATTTGCCTTTCTTCTGTAGGAATAACAGCTCTCCCACCCACCCTGAGAAAAATGACTGAAAGCTTTCCTCTTGGGAATCTTTTCAAAGAGAAGCTATTTTTCTCTTATCCTTTTGCTAAAATCAAACAGAAAGATCATTACCAGAAGCCGTGAGCAATGCAATAAGATTGCATCATGGCGAATGAAGAACACATGTAGCTAACACAATTTAAAACTTATCCATTGTTTCAAGGCATTTGACTTAGAATCAAGCCATTGCTTAACTCCGACCTAAAAGCCAAAATAAATCAGGAAAATCCTTCCCCGAGCAAACAAGAACATTGCATTAAGAAGGTAACGTTCTCCCCAGTAAATATTTTGTAAATTAAGTGATGCTTTTAAATAAACCTTAAGATTCTCAAAGTCTTTTTGGTATTTTTCTCTCAGAGTTGAGGCATTTCCCTCCAGGTCTTTATGTTCCAGTTCTTCTCTCATGACGTTCATCTTGGCTTCCAGCTCTTGGATGCGCTCTCTCAGCCCAGTCATAGAATCTGGCTCACCTTCTGTCATTAACACGGCACCATCTAGTTGTTCTGTGGGCCAAATGTGATGGATAGATTGGGGTTCTGTGGAAGGTGGTACTTCTGGGTTCTGCCTTTGGTAATGGTTCAGTGTTTCTTGCAAGCACTGCAGGTTCTGGGTATAATGTTCCTGCAAGGTCCGAAGTTCTTCTTCATGAATCATCTGCAATTCTTTTATTTTCAGCTGAAATTTGTCCTCGAGGGTCTGCATTTGCTCCACGTGAAACCTTTCCATATCCTGCTTATCTTTCACAGATGCATCTAGCTGACTCAAGACCCTGGTTCTCTCTGCCTGCAAAGTATTTTTGGTGCTATTTAATTGTTCCACCACACTTCGGATCTCCTCTTCATATCGATCCTGAAGAGCAAAGATGCTCTCGCTGTGTTTGCTTTCTACTTCTTCCAAGCACCGCTGCTGACAGTCTAGCTGAGCAACTTTTGCTTTCAGCTCATCATTCTCCCTTTCAATAATGGAAATCACTTCCAAGTACTCACTCTTCTGCTTGTGAAGAAGTTCTTCATACTCCATCCGAAGGGCAGCAACAGCCCGTGTTGGTTCATGGAACGAGGCATCCACACTGTTCTTCCAGGACTCTTTGTAAAACTTGAGTTCTCTTTCATACTCCAGCCTCATTTTGCAAACTGAGTAACACACCTGCGCCTGAATAATTGCATCTTGAACTAATAAGGAAGAATAATGGCCAAGGTGACTTAAACAACTAAAATATGAAAGGCTTTGTGAAGCTTTGAGAAGCTGCTGACAGTCACTCATGGACTCTAGTGCAGGTAGTGAGACTAGAGCAGAAGCTACTTCCTCTAAGACCTGGGCCCTGTCCTTCAGCTGCTGGGCAATCTGCTCATTAAGAACCATGTTGCTCTGACCCGGCAAGGCAGGGCACTCCGGGGATCCATCCAAGTCTGGACACGGCAGCATTTCTGATGAGCTCCAGTCCCCAGCTACGGGCACATCTCCTGTAACGCTATCAGGAAAACCAAAGGTTTCTGAAAGCTGTTGCATCACTCTTTCAAAATCAGGAGTCCTGTAGGCTTTCAGGATTTCCCCTAGCATACACTTGTGTTGTCGAAGTGCAATTCTGGTCCTGTTGAGGTTGTCTTCAATACTCTCTAACTTTTGATAAAATGACTCCCTCATTGACTGTGCAGTTAAACCAAGTTCTGCCCTGATCAATGTAGTATCTGCCACTGCTGTGACAAGGTCTTGTGGGAAACTGAAATGGTCAGCTTCTGATTTATTTGCTTCCTTTTCCCTGTGTGGTACCAAGTGCTTACTGAGTTCCTCTACCTGGTTCCAAAACTCACCTTCCAGGATTAATTTTTTAGACAAGGTATCTGCTAAGGTTGCGGCTGTGTTAACCGCATGTGTGGGTTCCATGGCTACCTTTGCTGTCAGGTAGATCTCCTGGAGAATGTGGGAAATATCAGAACTTGCATTTTTTAAGGACTCGGCTATCTGATTTATCAGTGAAGCTTCGAAAGCTATTCTCTGGGAAAGGAACCTCAACTGCTCTTGCTCAGTCAGTTCAAGGACCTGGGGTTGTACCTTCAGAGTTGACTGCCCTTCATTTAATGAGCTGCCTTCTCCAAGCGGAGCTTGACTCAAGCCACCTGAAGAGGACGGTAAGTGATGCAAAACCTGGATTGCATTTGACAAAGTGGTCTCCAGGCTGGCCAGAGTAGCCATACACAAATCTTGCTCTTGTTCTTTTTCCACTTTTGGCAAAGATCTGAGCTGTTCCCTGCATTTCTCTAAACAGCTTAGAGCCTGAGTGTTTTTTATTTGGAAGTCCCCCAGCTCACCCACGTGGTTTTCCACCATCTTTAGCTTTTCCTGCCTTTCACTTTCTAGCTGGGAAACCAAGGCACCAACTTGGGACAGACTGGCCTGTAACTGTTCATGCAGCTGTGACTCTGTCCCAGCCCACTGGTGGTGAAGAGCAATTAAAGTCTCTTGATTCTGGCCTTGCTGGCTCTCCAGCTTCATAGTGACGTCTTTGAGCTTTTCTTCGGTAATATAAAGCTTGGTTTCCAGGGAATGTATGATGGAAATATAAGTTTCAGGGTCACTGACCCCCGAAGGGAGACAGCTAGGAACTGGTTCCGACGACATGCTTTCCTCGGAGAGTGACCGATCTTGGCTGGTGTCTGAAGATGTGCTGCTTGTCCAGTTCTTTTCTGACCCTTCTGGGTGAATGTATTTTTGGCACTGGATGCTGGAAAAGCGAATTCTCTGCCTTTTAGCACCGGGGGCTCCCCCATCGGGCTTCACGAGGGCTTTCTGATGCCCTTGCTGATCAGGGGGCTCCACCGACTTGAGGGGGGCTAGGGCATCCTCGAGGCCCCTCTCCAAGAGCTCTCCACACAGCTCCTTCTGGGCAGCTTCTTCACTCTGCAGGGGCGCGTGGTAACCAAGTGGCGCTCCTGCAGCTTGTCCGTTTGGCCCCAGCTCCACAGGGCTGTCGTCCTGCACATCCGGCCGGGCGCCTGGCTCTTCCCCGTCCTTAGTGCTGCTGTCAGCAGCCTTTCTCAACATCTCCTCCTTCGCCTGGAAGAGCTTCATTTCCGTTTCTTCCAGGCTGCCGCCCAACGTAGCCATTTTCACCAGAGCCTCATGGAGGTCCTGGTCTTTCTTCTCCAGAATTTTCTCGTGCATTTCCTTGATGTGTTTCAATTCCTCCTCCTTTTCTTTCAGGACAGTGTGCATCCCCTGGAACTGATCCAGCAATTTCTGATAATTTTGCTCCAATGTTTGATAATCCACCTCCCACGACTTGAGTTTTTCTTGTAGTTTCGCAACTTTGTGGTCAGACTCTGCAACTTGATTCATCAGGTCTGAGAATCGTTGCTTAATTTCATCCCGTTCTTCCTGAAGACTCTGAATGTGCTCAGCCAGCTTCTGGATGCTGGTCTCCTTTACCTCCAGCTGCTCCTCCAGCTGGTGAACGAGCTCACTGCCTTCGAATTTTGCACTTAGTTTCTCTTTCTGGAGAATTTCCATCTGCTGCTCATGATCTTGGAGCTGATCTTCATACTCACAGGCCTTGTCCTCCACCTCCTTGAGGTTCTGCAGCAAAGCCTGCTTTTCCTTCTCACAGCTTTCCAGCAGAAGCTCGTAATTCTTCTGCAGCTTCTCTTCCATCAGGGCCTGAGCCTGCTCCCTGGCCCCAAGCTGCTGGCTGAGGTCAGCTATTCTGTCCTGGAGCCTTTGCACCTCCTTCTGATGGTCGCGGTGCAAGGCCTGCTGCATCTCCAGGTCCCTCAGCTCTTGGGTCTTCTCCAGGAGCAGGGCTTCTGCACTTCGAAGCTGCTGCTCACTCACCCTCAGCTGGAAGCTCAGGGTGCTTTCACTCTGCTGCCACTCTTCCAGCTGCTCTGTGACTTTCTCTTTCTCCATCTTTAAGTCGTTCTTGAGCTTGGCCAGAGCCTGCTCTTTGATTGACAGCTCTGCAGCAGCATTGCTCAGTCTCGCCTGCAGCCGCTGGATTTCAGCCTCATGGTGCCGGATGATGTCCTTTGCCTCCCCATAACTACGCTTCAGGGACTGAATTTGATGATTGATCAACTCCTGGCGTTGGCATTGGGTTTCAAGCTCACTTTGGAGATCTTGATTGACTTTATGGAGCCTCTGCCAGGCACCGGATGGTGAGGTGGCCACCTCAGTCTTAAAAAAATTGATCAAATATTAAATTAGTAACACTCTGGGTGTTCATTTCTGAGTGTCACACCTCTGGTCAGGATGGACCATTAGAAAAGTTCCTTGGGTTGACCCATCTTGGATGACTTTTGTTCTTTGCATATTTTTTAAAATTTTTTTTTTTAACTCAAATCATCTTAATTTTTTAAGCAACTGCTTCCAGGTAAACAGAAAACGTGGACAATAACATCAAACATCTCTAATATATAACAGAGTCTAAGAGAAATCAACCAAACCAAACTGAAAAATGGAACACACCAATAAGGAAAACGAAGACAAAACAACAAGAGAAAGGTCGGAAGTGAGAACAGGAGGGAAAGAGGGGAGAGATCTGCAATTTTTTGTTTGTTTGTTTTGCAAAACAAAAAGTGCACAGTTCTGGAGAGCAAATCCTGAAAGAAGACAAAAAAACAAACAAAAAACAAAACCAAAAAACAAAACCAAAGAAGTGACGTGCAAATAAACGACATCACTTTCTGCCAAATACAAGGAGGGAAGATGGCTGCTTGGAATGACATTTCTGTAGGCTGCTCATTTCTTTTTGAAATGTTACTAAATCCTATAATATGGAGGATTTAATCTTAACCTATAAATAGACAAATGGAGGGGGATGGAAATCATAAAGGAAAAAATGACCAACAAAACAAACAAACCTTTGTAGAATTCAAAACAAGAAAGTGAAGCATGCAAAGAAAGAGAAAAAAATAAAAATGAACAAATGAAAGGCATGCAAAAGGAGACAGAACTAATTTTTTTTTCAAAAATAAAAAAAAATAAAATAAAACAAAGATGAAAAAAGCAGCCCAGCCTAAAAATTTGGCCTGCCTGTGGTACTGTTTTCTGGTAAGGAAAGCCCACAGATGTGACACTCAGTTATGTTTAGTTAGAATCCATGCTTAAAACCAAAACCATGCAATCCTGCCCTCCCAGCGTGTTAGTAGAGAACCACCCTGAAAGGTTGATGAACAACCTTATGATATCTGAATGATAAAGTATGCTTGTTCATTTCTGACTCCTATTAGTCTTTGAAAAATCTCCAAGCACCATATAAATCTTGAGAAGTAACAGCAATAAATCAAAGGAAAAGTTAGTACCCAAGGATTGAACCTGGGGGCTTCAGTGAAAGGTTTATGCAATCATCCAGGTTAGCCAGAAAGAGCATTTATCAAATAAATAATGTGCAAAATCTGTTGTTAGTCAGATACCACTTCCAGCTAATGAGTAGTGATCCCACACATTTAAGTGGCTCAATTTAGAATCCCAAACTGCTGGGGTTTTTAATAGGTTATATAAGAACAGTCTAGTAAGAGTTGAGGAGCTGCAATCAGGAAGACTCATCTTTTTGAGTTCAAATCCAGCTGCAGATACTAGGTGTGTGTGATCCTGGGGGTAAGTTACTTAACCCTATCTGCCTCAGTTCCTCATCTGTAAAAATGAGCTGGAGAATGAAAAGGCAAAGCACTCCAGTCTCTTTGCCAAGAAAACCCTAAATGGAGTCACAAAGAATCGGACATGACTGGCAAAAAAAAAAATTCAATATAATTTCTGTGGGACAATTGAAAATCATTACTATTTCTAGGCTCTAGGTTTTATAGGGCATACAATTAAAAATGTAAAGGGATTGGAATGATGAAGGTGCTGAATCCTATGAAAGGGTCATAAAGGATTGAGGAATATCCAAAAGGACCATGAATCCGTAAGCTTAAACTTCTCAGGACAGAAGAAAAAAAAAAAAAAAGAGAGAGAAAGCAAAGAAGAAAAAGAGAAGGAAAAGGAGGGAGAAGAAAAATAAGAGACAAAAGGAGAAGGAAAAAGGAAAGGGATAAGAGAAGGAAGGGGGAAAGAGAAACAGAAAGGAAAGAAAAGCAAGAGGAAAAATTATGTACCCAGAAGCGGACCCACATCTGAGGCTTATTCACTTTCTGATTTGATCATCCCTGCTGTACCAATTTTTAGGCTATTCTGGAACTTGACTATGAAGACATAGCTTACTTAAGTAGGTCTTTGGCTAGGGTTTAAATTTCATTTTTATTATTCAGAAATCATGGCCATACTAGGTTTATAGTTCTACAGCTAAAAGCCAACACGAGGAAGATCTGTCTCAGAAAAGCAGTGGCTAAGCTATTGCTAGAAGTGACAGAACCCATAGAGAAGCTACAGCTAGCAAAGTGGAAAACGGAGGCTAAAGAAACATCTCTCCACAAACAGTTATGACTATTTTATTCTGAGGAGGATAGAAGGAGAAGAGACCATTGGACAGTATCATGGGGGTGGTGGAGAGAACCTAAGAAAAGCTTTCTAAAACCTCGCTTGATATCACAAAAATCTTATTCGTCCCTCTCAAAGGCTGGCCATCACACTGATTGATCTGACCCAAAGAAGTGGGAGCAGCCAGAAAGACTTCCAAGAAAAGACATTCAAATCTCTCCCCTGTCTGCAGGAGGGTCCCAAGCCACATTTCTTCTTATTTGTTTTGGTTCTGTCTCAATTGCCAACTGACCAAAGACCAATCTTTACAGGTCACAGAAAGTCATCTTTCCTTGTCTAGAGAGTATTCCAGGAACACAGAGCACTTCTTTAGAGACCTTTCAAGAACTTGTGGCAATTTAGCATGTGATAGTTTCTAACGTGCTTTCTAATCCTGGCCCACAAAGCTGGGAGAAATAGTGAACACAATTAATGACATATTAAGAATTGAGAACAATAGGATAAAATCCAATAGGAATAAATGTAAATTAATTCAGTTAATTAATTATAAAATGTAAATTATTACACCTAGGTTCAAAAGTTCAACTTCACAAATACAAGATAGGGAAGGCATTTCACCAGACTGGAGGTTTGAGTTTAATATGACTTAATAGGATATGGTGGGCAAGAAAGTTAATGATATAATGATATAAAGAGATACAATGTCCAGGACAAAGAAAGAGCTAGTCCTAATGTATTCTTCCCTAGGAAGATGATATCTGGCTTATTATTGTCTATGCCTCCATTAGTCTCTATCACATGACCACATGGAAGTCATCTTGCTTTGCAGACTCAATTTCCTTAACTACAAAACAGGGGCAGCATCTTACCTAAATAGCTTTAAAGGTAATTGTGAAGAAAAATAAGATAATGTTTTTAAAAAACATTGAGAAGGTAAGAAATATTTTGTTTACATATATTTCCACAATTGATTAGAAGTTCCTTGAAGACGAGATTGTTTCTTATTTTGTTCTTTTATTTGTAGCACTAAGTGTCTTGAACATAGTAGGCAATTATTTATATATTCATATTATTTTATTTATATACTTATACACAAACATTATATACTCATATAGAATTAATATTTATATTGTGTATATCATTTTATATAGTCATAATTAATAATGCTTATGAGTGATTAGAGCAAATATTCATTAAGTACTCAGAGTCAAAATGAAAGAGTCCTATTTCTGCCAGATGTGAACAACTGTTTTTCAAAATATATTCTTTCCTCTCCAATTTAAAAAAATATTCTTAAATTCCAGGTAAATTCCTTGAATATAGAAAAGTGGCTTTAGCTCATACCATGCTAACTAAAAATCCCCAGCCCATATGTGAGGAAGACCTAAAGAAATAAGTATTTACAAAAGGACCACATTCCAGAAATCAGGTTTTGCACGTTTCTATTAGACCTGGACACAAATGATATGCACCTTTACACTGAAGCCCAATGAACATAAGTACAATAGAAAATAACAGATCCCCTTCTGTTCTCCTACCTGCAACACGTAGCCCTCCCTGGCACTCTGCTCCCGACCCAAAGCCACCTTTAGCTGATCCTGTAGAAGGCGATTCTGTTCTAAGAGATCTGAGGCTTCTTTTTGGCTCTGCTCCAGCTGTTGGGAAGAAGAAAAAAATCCAGAACAGGGGGAAAAAAAAGAACAACAGACAAAAATAGGGTAATGAGCACAAGAAAAAAACCAACAAAATATATTTCTGGATTCATTTGTGCCAAAGATAAATCATGCATTTGTTGGGATTTACAAATTTTAGTAAATACACCTGACTGTTCCTTTGATCAAGGAATAAATGAGCCAGATGGATTGATACCAACCACAAGCGGATGCTGTGTTATGTACCCCATGGCTCAGAGAAACACACTCTCCCATTTCTTTCCAGTCTGACATAAACCAGTCAACTGACACAGTAATGCTGGACATGAGGAAGTGGATCCCATTTAGAGGCAGGTGCCAAAAGAAATTTAGGAAAACAAGCACTGTACCTGTGTTGAAAATAAAAGGCAAGCTGCCCACCTCTGCAAGGAAGTGGTTTGTACAACAACCTTTTCTCCTTTTGTTTAATCAGAAGTGTGTTATCTTCAACATAGGGAGTGTCCAGGGACAGACACCCACTATCAATGGAGAGAGGCACTTTTTCCTGTGACTTAGATAGAATCTCCTAGAGTTGCCTCGGGGCTTTGTTCAGGGCCACACAATTAGCATGCCCATGGCTATGGAACTTGAACACAGGTCTTCTTGACCCTAGGCCCAATTCTCTATCCCCTATGCCACACTGCGTCTTACTAAGGCAGAAGAAGTGTCATCCGTTTGTGAGGAAAAAGTCAATGTAATCCATCACTCAGTATATGACTAAGCCTCCTCAATGCTCACAGGTGAAGTCTTTTGGGACTGCTGTGTTTAATTTAAAATATACAACCTGTAAAATATATTCAACCACATGTGATTTTATATACAATCTTCTTAGTATTTTTGAAATATTCAGGGTTTGCTGATGTTTGTTAAATTCACCAAAAAAAAAAAAAAAAAAAAGATTCTTTAGTCATCTCTTTAAATTTCAAATCAAGAGATAGAGAGCAGGTTTAGACTCTCCTCACTAATTCCATTTCTTTGGGAAAAATCAAAAGAAAACCTTTGAAATAAGGCATTTTACTAGACTACTCAACAGCATCATTTCCTACCCAATGGAGAAAGCCAATTTTATTGTAGCTGCTACAAGATGGAACAAAAATGGTTTTCCAAACCAAAGAAAAACAAATTATCCCCCCACCACTGATAAACGATGAAGGAAATTACAGGCTGCATATCACCCGTGCTCCAGTGGTCTTCTTGTATTGGCCAATGGCCCAAGATGTTCCCGGATGACAAAAGGGACAAGTTATGCTGGGGTCTGGCTCTCTAGAAAGAGACATTTCCCTCTCTCTTCCCCCCCACTATTACCTCCTTCTCCAACAAGGAGGTTAGCTCCTGCGTTGGGAGCCTCTCACTGCTGTCCTCTGCAGACAGGTGCAAGGGGGCAATGGGCACTTGTTTCTCCTCGCGAAGGGGCGTGGTCTCCACCTGGTGCCATCGCTGCTCAATCTCAACGTGGACATTCTGGGGCTTCAGCTCTGCGGCTACCGGGGACACCGGACTCCTGTCCACCTCCATCCGCAGGAGTGCGTCCTCCGCACTCGGGCCATCGACAGAATCGAGCATCTCAAAGCGTTTTCGTCGTTCTTCTCTCCGCCGCGCGCGCTCCTTCTCCAGGTCCGTTAGGTCCATTTCCGAACTCCCTGGTTCTCGTGTCTTACAGGAATCCACAGCACTGGCCCTTTCCTGAGCCAGGGCTTGCTGGATAGGGCGAAACTCAGCCCAATCAAAGGTTTTAGAGCGTCCCTCTCGCCGCCTTTCCCGTGCCCGACTCCTTTTCTGCTCAGGATCCAATTCAGCTTGGTCCACATCCTGCTTCTCACTTGGCTTTGGGCAGGTCTCAAAGGAAGAGCTGGTTTTGTTCTTCTCTTCTGGCAAGGAGCTATTTGAAACAAAACACAAGGAAAACATGTCTAAAGTGTCAACTGTCCTCATGCTCTAGATGCTGCTTTATTTAAACAACAAATAAAATCACTCAACCTAAGATACTTTCACTATTGTTTATTCCCACTACATGTTTAGGAAAATAAGAATGAAAAAACCCTCCTGTTTTCAGCAACTGTCAGTTCCATCATGATCACCCAAATCTGATCCTGGCTGTGGAAAAAGGAGTACAAGTTGACCTGTTATTATCCCTTGCTATTTGGAAACACTGTATACAAAGTGTCCCTTCAAAGAAACAAATACAGAGAGGATAAGGAAATTTAATTATGAAAAAGGCAAATCTTGCAGTTCAACTGGAATTGATCAAAGAATACATCACAGCAAATAAATAAGAGCAATTACTAACTGGTCTTTTAACAGCTGAGTTGAAAAATCCCTTGTACTATTAATATGAAGTTTCATCAAAGGTGATATTAATTATTTTTACGGGTAGACAGAACATAAGAAAACAAGAGTAAAGTGCTAGATAGAGGATAGATACAAAGAAAATTTACCTACTCTTAAGAATCAAACCACACAGAAGCAAGGAGACAAAATTAAGTTACAGAGATATTTAAGAAGCTTACTATGTAACTTTTATAAAACAATTCAATAATTGTACTACTCAAAGGGCAAAGTGAGGGGATGGAAGGGAAGACAAAATGAAATGCTCAGGTCCTTCCCAACTTTCTAATCATATGAGTTATTTTTAAAGAGGTAAAAGCAAGATTGGTTTTTGTTGCAATGGACAATTAATTTATTTTCTGCAGGTGATACCAGAATGGCCTAGGACATATATTGCCGTAAGTGTACCTTAGGTTCAGAAAAAGGCCAAAGAGCATCCTAATGCAAAAACATTTTTCACAGCTGGCACTGCAAGCTTTTGCTGTCTCTTCAATCTGACCCTTAAATAAGCCCATTTTAAAATAATCAAGACACATGGAAATCATAGAAAATGAAGATTTCTCTTCTTAAGTAGAGAAAGCCCATAAGTAGATACATTAATTTATCTAAATCTCCATGATTCTAGCCTTCTTGGGACGAGTTTTAGCCTGATCCCAAATACAGTTATCAGTATTCCATTCTACTTGGTCACAAAGTCCTAATTGGGAAGGCCCAAGAAAATGACTTATACCCACTAAGAGATCCTCTAGAACCCAATGATACCATCAAGTCCCACAAAGACTAGAAAGGTACAAGCTATGAAGAGATGATCAATGGGTCTCTGAAATTTCTTATTATATCCATAAATAGGATAATAGCATCCATATTATATATTATAGCCATAGAGGATATACTATCAGGGCAGCTAAGTAGCAAAGAAAAAAATTGTTTAAAAGGAAAAAAATGAAAATACTACATTTGTAGAGTAAATGGCTAATAAAGGTCTTTACCTAGAAGTCATGCACACCAACTTTGTACTACTCAGAATTATGCTAGCAGCAAAATTAGCTCAGAAGAATACAATTATGATAGAATATTACCCTGTAGGGAAAGACAAAAGAAATCTTGCCCACCTTCTTTAAAAGCCCTTCAAAAGGCAAAGTTGCCCCAAGTTAGCCATACCCTTTTAGCTACCTATCCCTTAAATCTCTGCATCTTCCTATCTATTTAGGTTTACATGGACATAGTGAGGAGATATGGATAAAATCCTTTCCTACAAAAATTCCAAAATAACTCTAGATTAGCTTTACTAGTATCCTGCTTATTACCAGTTACTGGTGCTCAAGCTCTGCCCTGTATAATTCCCTAGACAATTTCTAAAATACAATTCTTTCAGAACCATTTGCCTGCTCAAAAACATTTACAGGCTCATTAAAGCTAACAAATCAAGGTTAAACTTCTCAGCATCATATTAGACTAGGAACATTATGTTGTTGGACTTTCAGACTACTTTACACACTTAAACATATACAGAATTCCTGTAGGATCTTATTCCCAAAAGCTATCACAGCTGAATTTTTATGTTGGCAGTCTTGATACAGAAGCTAAGCTAACCACTTCCTCAAACCTGATTTAATAAATGTTCACTGATGGACTGATTTAACACTGATGAGGATGGAAGGATCCTGCTGCTGCTGAGCAATAATGAGTAAAGTGTTATCTTTATAAAACATTTTCCCCCCTAACACCTAGTTTCCCAGAAATCCAAGTCTACTTCAGAAACCAATCAATGGAACTTCATTGTGTCACTGAAATCCTCCTTCCCCCCAAAAAAGTCATTAATTCAGGGAGTCCAAGAGATCTACAGATTTAAGGTTATAAACCCCAGTAACACTCATTTTACCTTTTTCAAGCCAATGAAACAAAAGAAATGATACAAATCAATGTTTTAGAAAATGATTAACTTTAAAAGAAAAGATCTTCACTCTCTGTTCCTTCCTGATGTAAAAGGTTTTTTGGTTGGATAAGAGAAGTAGCTAGAAGGGTTATGAGAAGGGACTTTTTTTTTTTTTTTGTGAGGGATGAGGTAGGAATAAAAAATACTATGAATAAGGACACTACTTATTTGTCCACTTCAAAGTTATAGGCTTGGACACTGAATATTTCAAATTTAATTTAAGCTTCCTAAGTCTACTTCCAAATTTCCCATCAGAAAAGGAAGTTTAAGAATAAATTTTAAATACTAAAATTTTTGATTGTTCAATTATGTTCCCCGACATTGTCCTTTGCTTATTTGCATCATAAAATTGACTTATTTGCATCATAAAATATCCATGTAAAAGACAGATCTGGAATTACAACTGGTACATCAGAGTGATAGGTATAAATATATGTATGTGTATGTGTATATATACAAACACACACATAAACATGCATATCTTCTAGATATTTAGGTAGATATATAAATATGTATCCCAGTAAATCAAGTTTTTCTACTGTCCTTCCCCTTTTCTCACCTCCCACCTTTTTAAAAACAAAAACTGTTAGGATTTTTGACCTGAAATGCAGGAGAGGGAAGACATGCAGTGAATCATGAGATATACAAACCACAAAATGTTAAAACAGGAGAGAACACAGTTTTCCAACCTGGGCTTCAGCACCGAGAGATTCAAATAGACGTTTTTCCTGGTTGCATGAAAATTAAGAGATTTAGGAATGAGGAGAAGAGAGAATTCTAAGAGAAAGAAACTCTAAGATGTTCTACAGAAGGCCAGAAAATGTTCTGCCTTTGGTTCAACCAGATTGCAGTAGCCAAAGAGAATCACTTCCTTTCTTCCTGATGTTGGAGAAAGATGTAAACAGACTTACAGCTAGCAATCCAGGTGATAGTATGAATACCACTTTCAACCAATTGAAGTGCCAAAAAAATCAGATTAAGAACGCCTTAAATAGTTTTAAAAAAAAAAATACCAGCCTCAAATATTTAAGTGGATGCAGAAATCATGCAGCCCAATGTGAGAAATGACCAATAATAGAGAATTAATTGAAAGTGGCAGGAAAGCCATGTTTGTTTGAGTTTGATAATGAAGTAGCCCTGCCACCCTCCTCACCCATGGGGGGGAAAAATGAAGAAAGAAGGGAAAGAGGAAGCTAAGGGGAGGAGAGTGGAAGAATCCCTAAGAGTCCTGGGGATATTTTTAATATACTTACCTAGTGACATCTGGGGCAGTGGTTGGGTGTACATGTTTCATGATGGTTTGAATCCAATTCCGTCGAATTCCAGAAGTCATGGCAGAAAGAGTGAATTCTCCTTCTTTTGTCTATATAGAACATAATAAATATCTAATTAGTGACGACAACATAAAGATGCAACAGAATGTTACTTAAGATTCTGTCTTTCCTTCTCTAAAGGAATCATCTGAAAAGGACCTGGACCATTATACTCAGGTTCTAAAAGGAGACTTTATCAATAAGATTAGTAGTCCCAGGTCTATCACTGTAGTTCTTATCCTAATCGAAATGAGATACTTTATAAAGTGATAAAAATAAAGACTTTAACTTTCCAGTGCACCTGGAAAACTGGCTTAGAATGACTATTGTAAGAAGGGTACAAAGGTAGACAGAGGCAATCAACATAAATACTAAATCTCGATTGAGACTCCTACTAACATTTTATTTGTTTGTTTGTTTTGCAGAGGCAATTGGGGTTAAGTGACTTGCCCAAAATGACACAGCCAGAAAGTGTTGTGTCAAATTTGAACTCAGGTCCTCCTGACTTCAGGGCTGGTGCTCTATCCACTACACCAACTAGCTGCCCTTCCTACTAACAATTACTAAAAGAAAAAGTTCAAAACATCAGTCACTTCTCCCTTCTCTTAAAGGAAAATATGAATCTGTTCCATAGTTGATATGGCCAAACTTATCTTGCTGTCTTAACAACTTTCTCCTAATGGAATTCATTTTAAAATTTGCTTTTCTTTCTGTCAATTTTTCTATTTATATAAGATGAGAGTGAAAAATGAGCATTTTCTCAACCTCTCTACAATACTGACACTGTTGAACACCATCTTGAACATATCTTCTTGCTTGATTTTCCTGCTGCTGTCTTTCCTTCCTTCCTCCCTTCCTTCCTTCCTTCCTTCCTTCCTTCCTTCCTCCCTCCCTTAGTTTCATTTCATTTCATTTTTTTGGGGGGGAGGGGAGCTTTTTATTTTCAAAACAAATGCCAGGATAATTTTTCACCACTGACTCTTGCAAAATCTTGTGCTGTCTTTCTAAATGCTTTTTTCCCCTTTCTCTTTTAAATGAGCATGTTCCCTATGGCTCTTTTCAAGCCTCTTTTCATCTTTTGATATTCTCCCTGGGTGACATTTATTATCTACCCCAATAGCTTCAAATATCAAAATAACTACTTAAATTCCCCAATCCTTTCACTCTCTCTTTACTTGAATATGGTTCCCCAAGCTCCAGACCTATATTTCCTAGTTCCCTAAGCTCCAGACCTAGATTTTCTAGACCTGTCTTACCCACTAAACTTTTCTACCAGGATATCCTGACAGCACCACAAATTCATTATGTTCAATTAAAGTCATAATCTTCTTTCTCAAAGGAAATGATCTCCTCAATTTATCATTTCTATTAAAGATACCACTATTTTTCCTATGGTCACAACTTGAAATATTACTCGTTTTTTATACGGGGAATAAAACAGGAAAGAGATAGCTGTTAAATTCTCAATTCTTTATTTGAATTTTAGATCATTTCCCTCCTTTCCATTCATTCTATTATCACCATAGTTAAAAATTTATTGGATTATTTCAATAGTTTAATCTTTATTTCAAGTCTTTTCCCCATTTCGGTTCATGTTCCATATTACTATTCTCTTAATCTTCTTAAAGCATAACTTTGTTCATCACTTCCCTGCTTAAAAACTTTTAAGAACAAATCAAGCAGGAGAATAAAATCCAACTTCGTTAAGCTTGGCATTCAAGGACTGCAATGTGGTTCCAACTTTCCTTTTCAGTTTTTATCTTCCATGATACTCCTTTTCATAGAGCTAAATTGCACTTACTATACCCAAAATTAATTTTATGCTTATGTGCTAAATTTACTGCTTATCTTATCACCTCTGCTTAAAATACTGTACCTCTATGTTCACAACTAAGAAAATTCTACATCCTTCCCTAATCATACCAGCCATAAGTGAGTTCTTTTGGACTAAGGTGCTGAATTAGTTCAAAGACACTTAGCTATGTGACTCTGGGAAAGACTTTTAAGCTCCCTGAGTGTCAGTTGACTCATCTATAAAATAAATGGAGAGGATAATAATGATATCTACCTCACAGTAGGATGCTGTGGGGATCAAATAAGATAAATCTGCTTGGGAAATGTTTAAGTATTATATCATTGTCAACTATTATTATTCCCTAGCCAAGTTTTTTTTTTTTTTTTTGTAAAATTCACAAATTTTATGCATCACATACATTCTTATCATCATTATATTTATCAATATAACTTACCTCTCCTATGGGTTACAAACTCATCAAAAGAAGAAACCAAGCCTTATACACAGTATAGATTAATGAAAACTAGTCTTAGTTTGTTGTGGTCCAATCATTTTTAGTCATGTCTGCCTCTTCATGACCCCATTTGAGGTTTTCTTGGCAGGAATACTGGAGTAGTTTGCTATTTCCTTCTCCAGCTCATTTTACAGGTGAGGAAACTGAGGCAGACAAAGTCAAATGACTCGCCTAGGTTACAGCTAGTAAGTGTCTGAACACAGGAAGATGAGTCTTCCTCACTCCAGGCCTGTGATCTATCCACTGTGCTCCCTAGCTGTCCACACAAGTCTTAGTATGTTGGTACACAGATCAGTGGCTCTCCACCTTAAATCCTCAAGTTCCTTCCAAATGATCTCAACAGGATCTCCATGCTTTTAAGAGCAGGAAGCACAGGAACAGCTATTTTTTTGTTCTGAATAGAACTGGAAAGGATAACAGAAAGGAAGGCATAATTGGGTAATGATGGAAATAAGAGAGGCTGTGATTAACCTAGGACAACACAGATCACTGAGTGGGTAGCATCACATTTTCTCCATTAATTCTCACTATGGAAAGAGTTACAATGACAAACTGGGAGGCCAGAATAATCTCTCCTTAAAGAAGTGTAATATTTCATAGGAAGATGAAATATCCTGAGAATAGGGACATACTCAATTTTTTGAAACTAATTACTTAGTAGATCGAGGGTAGTGGTACATTGAACACAAAGTCTTCCACATCCTATTCCATTCTGTTTCTCATCTCTAATAACTTCGGACACAGTGATTTAAGAGTCAGAAGGTCCTGGGTTCTGATCCCACTTTATTCAATAGCTGTGTCCCTCAGTCTCCTCTTATATAAAATTAGGATGTCGGACTTGAGGACTTCTGAGATCCTTTTCCTCTGAACAGTTCTGAATAGGACCCCTGAGAACTTGTGAGCAGAACCCTTCCCTGGCTCTTGTTCTGCTTACATGGATCTGAAAGCCATAGTTTCTCTGGACTGGATATTCAGTGACATTGCAGCAGGTAGATAAGTCAATCTCACCATCCAAGTCAGCCGCCTGGAAAGAAAAGAAAGAATCATAATGGGCACTGTCTATATTGGTGGGGTTTATTTAAAAAAGTGTAGAGTTTGGGTTGTTTTTTTTGTTTTGTTTTGTTTTTTAACTTTAAGGGAAAAGTCCATCTCAAGAATCATTTCCATCTGGCCTTGAATTTTATGGTAATTGTGGGTGAAGGCCTTATCAAGTGGGCAAGTGATTTAGCATATGTTTATCCAGTTTGTAGGTTATTCAGTCATTTTTCAGTCATGTCCAATTCTTCATGACCTAATTTGCGGTTTATTTTTAGCAAAGATACTGAAAGATTTGCCATGTTCTTCACCAATTCATTTTACAGATATAAATGGGGTTAAGTGACCTGCCCAGGGTCACACAGCTAGTACCTCAGGAAGATGAGGCCCTCTATCAACTCCACTGCTTCACTGCCCTGTTATTCCAACGAACAACAGGAAATATTTCTTGGAGTTCAGAATGCTTAAGCTGCATCATCATAAAGAAAACACAGTGGAACATCCATCCCTAGTTTTTTAACTAACATTTCCAAAGAATAGAGAAAAAGCTGTTGAGTTAATTGCATATCTCCCTTAGGTAGAGTCTTCTAAAAGCTAAATATCAAATGCAGGAAAACACTTAACAAGAACATCAAAAGCAGATCTCATTGTACTCAGATCTAGACTAAGATCCAGACTAAGAAGCACAAGACAATATATACTAGTACCCTTCAATCAATAAAAGAAGGAACTTGAGGTCAGAAAAAAGCAGAATTACAGGAAGCTAGGACCTTCACCTCCACAGAACAACTCCGTCTGAATTCACTCAGTTAAATCTAAAATAAAGATGGGATGGAGATGCTTACCTCCTCAGCTACTGAATCCCTGTAATATCTCAGGCTCTGATCTGCCAGAACAAACCAGTGTTTCTTCCACTAAAAAAAAAAAAAAAAAATTTACAGATACATAAAAAAAATTCTAAAAAGATTATCTCATTACTTTTCAGAACTCTCACTCTACCCATGTGATTTGCAACTGAGAAAGTATCACCTGTGGAACACCTCCCATGAGCAAGGTAAAGCGATTGAGGCTTTGGCCCCTCCCAGTGACTGGTGGCAGACAGGACTCTGCTAGGCTCCAAGCAGCCATGCATTTACATCAGGACAACTTGCGAAGCTGTAGCCAACCCAGAAAGCTAAGAGCTAGGGTTCGAGTGGCAGGGCTCACTCCAGACTCCACAGTGTTGGGTGCTTGGTGAACACAGCCCACTTGCTTTGTTACCCTCAATCTATTTTCTATCAGAGGCCTCAGAATTAAGGTTTCCTACCAATGAAGCCTGAGGAAAGGTGACAAGTGATGGTCCTGAGTGGTCAAACTGAGATGTACCTGGCTGGCTAACGAGATGGGCACCAGCCAATAGCAGCAAACTAACCAGCTAAGTTCCCAATTCTTCACTGTGGGTGGCAATGAGGGAAACTCAGATCTTCAGGCAAAACCAAGGGGATTGGATATGGAGGAAAAAGAGAAAAGAGCAAGATAACCTTTGGGAAGAATCATGTGGGAAACAAGAAGTAGATTCTGGAGCTGGGAGGAACCTTCAAAGCCTCCTTTTTGTGGAAGGTTGTTAACCAATCATAATTCATTGCTACTTAGTTCCCTAAAGTTTCCCCTTCTGCTCACCACCTAGGGAGGACGTATATGTAAAGTGGAGGCTGGGGGATTGCCACAAGTAGAAAGAGAAGCTCATCTTCAGGTCAGCAATTCCTGTTCAGACTTAATGGTTTGAGTGTATTGGAACTTGGTGGCAGAAATAGTAGCAACAACAATAATCACAGCAATAACAATAATAGCATTTATATAGAGCTTGCAAATATTATTTCATTTTTATCTGTACCACCACTCTAGGAAGTAGGTGCTGATACTGCCTCGATTTTACAGATGAGGAAACTGAGGCAGAGAGAAGTTAAGTGACTGTCTCAGGATCTCACAAATAGTTAAGTGTATGAGTTTCTGGTCTTTCTGACTCCAAGCCCAGAGCTCAATCCATGGCACCACATAGTTTTACTCCTCAAGGACAGAGATGGGCTTGAGGAAGAGGGAAGGAAGAGCAATGAGCAACTGAGAGTTCCATTCATTCCATTTCATCTTTCTCCATTTGGAACTCAAACTGCTCAGGAGTACTCTCCCCTCCACTGTGAGAGAGTCGATGGTAGCAGGGCCTCTACCTCTGCTCAAAGAGACTAATAATAAGTTGAGAGCAACAAAATTATGCCAACACAAGTCTTCTGCTATGAAAATTCATCAGAACCTTTTAAAAAAACTGCTCAGTAATGTGGGAATTTGTTTTGCTGGACTAAGAAAATTTGTATTAAGGAATTTTAAAATTAGTCAATGAAAGGGAAGAGTGGTGGGAAAGATAGGTTAATTTTTAAAAAATTTGTTTCTTAAAAATATTTTTCAAAGACTGCTCAGAGGCAGCTAGGGGGTACAGTGGATACAGCACCAGCCATAGAGTTAGATCTGAGTTCAAATAGGGTCTCAGATCTGGATAAATCACTTAACCCTGACTGTCATGCCAAAAAACAAAAGAAAAAAACAACAACAAAAAAACCACTGCTCAGAGGCAAATGGAATACAGTGCCTTAAAGTGCAGCCATGAGGTCAGGCCCTTTATTTCTAGGAGCAGGTAGGACAAATAGGTTTAGGCATCCTGCAGGAAGCAAGATACACATATACATAAACGTACATGAACATTTCCTTCTAAAAATAACTGGGCAACCCCCCCCCCCCCAACGCAATAATTAGCAAAGACCTTTTCCCTCTGAGGTTCCTAGTCTCATAGATCAGCAGCAAAAATATTCAATTAAATCAGGAAGTTTGGGAAGAAGATACTGTTGCTTTCTTATTAGAACTATGCTCTGACAACTCCTGGTCATGCAGGCACTGAACTCACCTGGCCATCTTCGTATTGCTTGGTCAGCCAGCCTTTCTTGAAGTTCAGCAGATCAGGCTAGGAAGAGAAAAGGGAAAGAATTACAGGACAACATTGAGGGATTTTATTCCTTGCAAGAAGGCAAATGCAAGGAGCAGAAATGTTCTACACCAGGTGAGAAACATCTTCCTACTGGGAGGATGCTGGAAAAAATGAACATTTTGTTCTATGTAACCATGTACTTCTGTACCACCACCCAAAATACCACAGATTGCTTTCCTTTTCACAAGCAGGTGCTGGACAAACTCCTCAGAAAAGAGGGAGAACTTGTGCTCAGTGGTGAGGGCAGGAATGGCCTTTGTCATCATCCCCAGTCTTATGGATCACTTCCCCCTAAGTGAGACCCCTACACACTGGGCTGGGATGATGGGACTGAGGAAGAAACCCCAGGACAAAAACTCTCTTCATCAATGCAATTTTATACAAGGGTGGCAAAGAGTTACAAAAGCCCTGGTTAAAGGAGTAAGTGATCCCCTCTCAATCAGAAAGAGGAAAGAAGAAAATCTGCCATCTGCGACAGAAGGGATAACCACAGTGCTGACTTTCCAGGCAAAATTCATTATTTAGTGATAGCAATGACCTTGTGGCTGACTGACCTTTGAAGATCATTTCTTATTTACCTTTTTCCCTATAACTAGGAATAGACCCCATAATTGGGGGGGAAAAAAGCAAAACTAAGTGATGGGGTAATTATCCCAACTTTTTTTTTTTTGGGGGGGGAAGGGGAGAAATGTCCATTATATAACAGACAAAATCTTGCTACAGAGAGTTTCATACAGATCTAGGAAGATAGGATCTAAACACCTAAAAGAATCTTGTCTTTATTTCCATCACTTTATTTGGATTTTTGCATATACTATTTCTTATCTGAATAGAGTTAAAGATAAGAACAGAAGATGTGAGGATCCTGTCCTTTGGACTTGCCTAAGTTCTTCACAGTTCTGTCTACCTCCCTGTCACATATGTTCCCTTCTGACCAAAGTAGAAACCTTCTACTCCCAGACCAGCATACTTATTCTACCTATGGATTCTATCCATTTCACAAGCACAAGACCCTGATCTCTACCATCAGGAATTGGATTTTAATCTGTTAGGGCAGGTCAAATAAGTAGACCAAGGAAGGAAATTTTTTTTAGAAATCACAAAGCAAGAGATGGTATGATAGCTTGCCAAGGCCACCTTAATCACTTCAAACTTGAGAGTTAAAATGCAAAATCAAAACCAAAGCTCCTATTCTATGGCTCCATTTCTATATGTACTTAGTTTATTCCAAATCCTAAGAGTGAAGATTCAAAACAAATATCCTGAAGCAATTAGAACTGAGATGAGAATAGAGAAGAAAATAGCCCCCAAGTAGTAGAAACTGAGACAGATGTACCATTCCATGAATTCAAGAATCTAGTTATTGGTTTAAAAAAAAAATGGAAAGGAATGGAGATCTTAGAATGACTGGTTCCTCTTTGAAAAATTAGTTTTCTTCTCCAGCCCAATCCCTCACTATTCATTTCTGTTTCATCCTGAAACCATAATGATCAAAGAGGCCTTGACTAATTCAAGACTACCCATATTTAATATCAAGGAGAGGAGAGAATAGCTGGGAAGAGGCAAGATAGACAGCACAATGAAACAAAAGTTTCACTAACAAACTTTGAGAATACCAGCCAAAGCATGGATCTACCTTATGCCCTAAAGTGAGACTCATTCTAGGAAGATAAGAAAGCCATTTTCTACAGAATGAAAATCCAAGAAAAAAATGGATGCTGCCTCAAAATGATTTTAAAAAATCAGAACATTAGAGGAAGAAGTCAAGCTTCTCTGTAGATGACCTGAGTCCCCAGAGCCCTGATTTTTTCGCCACTTTTATGTAACAGACAAAATCTTGAGGTGGAGTTTCATATAGATCTAGGAAGATAGAACCTAAAAGAGTCCTTATCTTTATTCCTCCACTTTATTTGAAACATGGCAGGCTCATGTCTTTTCCCAGAGATCACCATTAGGTTATTCCTTAGGCCTCCTCTGCCTTTTTTGTGGACACAATAAAATAGAGGGATTGGAAAAGTAGTGCTTCTAGTCCCCCAAAGACTAAAAGAAAAGTTAAAAAAAATATAGAGGGGTGAAGGTGGCTTTTGTTTCAATTCACCCCAAACAGAGCTCTGGCATACAATCAGTATGGATGTGAAAGCACATGTACATACAAGGTGCCAGGGCACAGAGAGAAAGATGTCAGGTCCTAAAAATGAGAACGGACAAGGAATAACTGCAAACGGAAACAGATGGGACCTTGTTTCTTGAAACCTCAGTTCCATGTTGCCCGGTCCTGTGGAAGGTAGCAGGCCAGGACAAACTGGGCTCACCGTCATGGAGGATTCTGTGGACCTTCTATCCAATGACTTGGCTCTTCGGTGCGGAGACAGGGGAGAAGCGGAAACGTCTGGGATGGAGCCCACGGTAGAGGCGATGGCTTCTGTGGTGGAGTCCTGTGGCAGAGAGCAGCCTCCAGTCAGTAAAACCCAAACTCACAAGGAGGCCAGAGAGTTGGGCTGAAGATGCTGAGAACTACCCTTGAAATCACTTATAGAAAGCCTCTGCTTAAGATGAAGTCAGTGAAACAGAGAAGGAACGGTCATCAGAAGATAACAGGGTGAAAGGGGATGGGGACCCCCAGCTGGCCCTAACCTCATGTCCAGGTCCTGAAACAACTCAGCTCCCTTCTAAAGCAAGACTTCTCACTGAGATGCATTCATCGCTACTTTTCTCCTAACTCTTGTCCGGTCCACACAAACCCTTCTCTGACCTCCCCATGCCCACCAAGGTTCACATCAAAGGCTTCCCAGATTCACAGAAAGAGCCCAACTATCTTACGGTGGCAGGAAAGTGTGGAACTAGGTAGAAAATTTCAGATCCCAGATCAAGTCCTTTGTGGTCCATATTCATGTCAACAGAGTAACAGAGGAAGAAGAAGAAAGATAGGGGAGAAGCAGAAATGAGGGCTTTGGAAGAAAGTAACTAGAAAATGGATTCTCTTCTCCTTTTTCTGTATATCTCACAGAAAATACAGGATGCCACAGGGAAGGTGACAGCTGCCACCCTGGAGAGGTAAAATTAGTAGCTGGAGAGCCTCATAAAAAGAGGAACAAGGAGTGAGCCTGGAGGGAGCCACTATTTCTCAAAGAAGCCTGGAAAGAGGCATTTCATCCAGCCTCATCATCGGTCATTAGTCAGTGTCAAGAAGAAAGATATTTAATGCAACTTTGAGGTACTACCTGGATTAAGTATATTATTAAGTGTATATATATACATATATATATACACACACACATATATATACTATAATGTATATAAATATGCTAATGTATATATTAAATATATATAAGCATACATTAAGTATATTAAGCATGCAGCCCAGGTAACCAAATACCTGTAGTCGCCAGAGGTTCCTTTTAGCCATTTAGGAGCCATATAAAATCTTACCACTGTGCTGAGGGGAGGCTGGCACCAGTGGCAGCTAGCCAGAGACGACCCAATGGGGCTTACCCGCTTCCTGGGGAAAACTCTCTTCTCACTTCGGCCCTGGCGAGTGTCACTAGTCAGCATGGGGCCAGCTGACAAATTGGTCTCCATGTGCTCAGCCTTCTCAATGTCCAAGGCCTCAAATTTTTCAATTACCTGGGACCTCCTGTAAAATAGACAGGACACAGAAGCCACTGAATGGAAGAGAAGAAATAGATACATTGGCCAAGACTACCCTTGGTGGGTTCGTTCAGAAGCTGATAATTCTTAAGAGTCAGTTTGTTCAATTCTTAGTTCTATGATGCTCAGAGCTCCCTTCCCATTGTACTTCGTGTGTAAAGAAGTAGAGGGAACAGAACAAAAGGATAAAAGGATAAAGAGAACTTATTAAACTTGCCTCTGAGAAAGAACCTTGTACACATTTATATATTTCAATGTCAAATCAAGGAGAATTTTAAATGAATACCATGGCAGCCTGGTGTACATAAAATAATTTTTTAGACTGTGAATCCCTGAACCTTTCTCATTGCTGAGTTTTAATATCGAACATAAAAAAGCTGCAATATTTCCCCCTTTTTCATTATGGAAAGTCCTCGCCCTTCTTAGTACTTATTCAGGTTTGTCTGAAGCATGAAGAGATAGTTCTGAGCCCATATTTACCCCATGATTTTTTCCCCACATCTTTTTTTGAACAAATGGGCCAGTGTGTTTGCTTACATGTGCCAGTACACATGCATACACACTCCCACACAGAGGCACATGCACACATATTTTCACATGATTTCATATAATCAAAAAGTAACCACCACCTTGCAGCAGGAAGGAAAAGATTCAATTCCCAATATTATTCATCATTTGATGACACTGGCTTAGACTCCTGTTGCTCTTGGTTTAGCAAGAAAAAGGCCCATGAATTAACATTGTTTTTGCCAAACAATAAAAAAGATCAAAACCAAATTAAAATAAAAACAAGCAAGTTGATTTCATGTGAGAGGGCTTGGATGCGCCATCAAGTTGTCTACTGCTGGAGACTGAGATGAGATGGGAGCGAAGCAGGTGGAGTAAAGGCGGATAACGTCACACAGCAACACAGCAGGAGAAGGTGGAGAGGAACAAGACCTGAAAGAAAATAAGGCTGGAAAATGAATGAATAGAAAAGATTTTGTTTTAAAGCAACAACAAATCAAACTCATTCAAAGAATTCAAGACACATAAATCAAAGATCATCATTGAAAAAGGAGGAAAATTATCAAATCTCCGTTCTAAGAGGTTAATCCCACAGACTGAAGTAGCTAAGGGGCTTCTGAAAGAAGTTAATCAGCAGTTCTCTAAGCTTTTCTGTACCTTTCCCCAATAGTCACAGGAGCTGGAATTCTCTAGGAATAGCTAATTCTACTCCCTTCCCCAAATACATCACCCAATGTCACTTCACAGGAGAGAAACCTAATGGGACATGAAGCTAGTTCTCTTCATCTGGTATACTCTCTGCCTTGGCCATGTTCCCTAACCCAAGCTCGCCACCCCCTACAAATGGTTTACTAGGGCTATTTGGAGAACAATGGCCTAAGAGAATACTGAGAAGCTAAGACCAATAGAGACAGACTCCAAAATTCTCCTTGATTGGCAGAGTTTTATTATATTCATTATGAATAAGAGACACAGAAAGGAACATAACCACCTCTAAGCCTTGACTCTAACAGGCAATAGAGTACAACAAGCCCATGAAAATTAAAACTTATCCCTTTAATGAAGAAATGAGGGAAATGGATAGCCTCAGTAACAAGCTTATCTAGGGAGAAGCCTAGATGCAGACACTTTTAGGATGCTCTAGCTGAAGGTTGGAAGGAAAATCACATTATTTCTTAGTATATCGAATTGCCTTTAAATCAGACAGAATGAGGAGAAAGAGAAGAGATATGGCACAAGTCATGCCAGAATGTATTGTATCTTTTAATAATGTCTTGATAGACATCTTCAATATCATGGATTCTTTTAGGGAGATGCTAATAAATCAAGATACATTCAAAGGATTTTACATTTAATTTTTCCTTTACAAGAATACTTTGCTGGGACAGCCAAATACCACAGTGAATAGAGCACTGGCCGTGAAGTCAAGAGAAACTGAGTTCAAATCCAGCCTCAGACACTTAACACTTATTAGTTGTGTGATCCTAGATAAATTACTTAAAACCTCAATTGCCTCACAAAAGTACAAAAAACAAGACTACTTTGTCCTTTGTCATTGGAGTAGAGAGCATTATTGGTACTACTGTGGATTTTTACAAAGAGGAGGCAAGGGATAAAAGAAACCATCTTAGTAACATTATATTATTATAAAATAAAATTATTAATAACACTTTAGCTACAATGCCTTTACCTAGGAGGCATTCTGATGATCTCAAAGATCAAAGTTTGATGATGAGATAAATCAGATTTACTTTGTAATTCTTGCACTCTGTTTGTTGGGAAGTTGTCAATTTTCTTATGTGACATAATTAATATCTATCAGCTACTGCCACAGAGGTGTGCATACTGCATTCTTCACCCAGCACATAAGATAATTTACCTGTTCCTATCTCCCTCAGAGAAACTGTCTCAGATGTGCAAAGAGCATCTGGGACAATAGACTTATTTTTACAGACCTATGCTGGGGGAATCAACACTGCTTTTTAGACCCTTTCTCCTCTTATTGCTGCTGCTTTCCTATAGTTAGAATTCAGTGGCTGCTCTGCCAGTAAGGGCAGGTTTAAGGAATGAAAAGGTTTAAACTCAAGATAAACTCAGATAAGATTGGTTTTGTAGGTCAGCATCTGAGTTCCCTAGCAGGTTTGCTGCAGCTGCATCACCTAGAAATTGCTGGCTGAGAAATCAGGTAAGGGAAGAGCTGACCAAAAGATGGTGGGCTAGATAACTGTATAAATATGTATACACACATTCGATCTGTCAAATGTTTTAACATAATTAACATGTATTAGACTTCCTTCCATCTAGGGGAGGGGGTGGGGGGGTAGGAGGGAAAAACTTGTAACAGAAAGCTTTGCAAGGGTCAATGTTGAAAAATTACCCATGCATACATTTTACAAATAAAAAGCTTTAACAAAAGATGGTGGGCTTTTCTAGAACTAGCAAATATAAATCAGAAAGCAGACATTAAAATCGGGTTTCATCATAGACAATCAGAAGCTGGTAGTATTCAAAACAAATCAGATCCAATACACTGAGGAACAAGAAAATGGATCCTTGCAGGCGAGGAGCAGAGTTGGTGAGCATGTTGAATGAAAGCAAAGATAAAATTCAATTCCAAATCATTAAATGATCACTAAATTTCAAACAAGTTATTCTAAGAGCAGTCAAGCCAAGCAGATATGCACCAAATGTTAATTCTCTGGTATGGTGCTAAACCAGGATTTTGCTAATCCCTTTCAAAAACTGCCACATACAGCCATCCCACCTCAGGAAGCTAAGCTTCTCCAGTACCCTCCCCAAGCCCATCTTTTAGAAGTGTATTTTTTCTAAAGATAATCCAAGCCCCCAAAAAGAAATTATTAAATAATGGTTTTGTTCCCAAAGGAATGAGAGTTTCACTTTGAACCTTTTTCCAGGGAACTTAGCAGAAATCCCATGGTCAACTCCCTGTGTAACTACAGAGCAAAATTAAGTTAAATCTTATTCCCTATCTTAATAAGAACAAGGACAATTATTCTTGCCTCTCTTCATCTAGTGTTTTGGTGACAGATGAAATAATAGCACATGGAGAAGGGTGTTTATAACATACAACACAAGAAGTGACCCTTTTTAATACCTGCACCATGAGGCTCTCGGTTTCCAATAAAAGCTCCATCCTGGACTCCAATTTGCTACTATATTCAGCATAAGACAGAACTATTTCACACAATAAGTAACTGAAGTACCTAAAGAGTTTCATTACACAAAGGTGTTTCATTTGTGAGGAAGCACCATAGCACTTCAAAGATAGTATTACAGTGAAGTAAGCACAGTTTTCTATTTTAAAATTTGCATGGATTCTAGATAACCAATCCAATGGGTTAACCTAAGTATTCTGCAAAACAAAGCACTATATTACTACTATCAACTCAAGTTTCATCATTGTTTTCTCTTTTCAAGACATTTAGTCGTCCTCCCTATACATGCTATTTTATATTTCTTCAGAAATATTTTCTTTACAAAGACACTAAGTTAGTGACCTTTGGCAAGTTACTTCTCTAGATTCCATTTTCTCCTCCGTAAAAATGAGATGATAGACTAGGAGATTCCCATCCTAATATTTCATGAAACTGAAACTAGGCAGCTCTTGATTATTCATGTTAAATAGGAAAAAGCAGGACTCAGAGAATCAAAACGCCCCTCTCAATTCTAGGCAAACTATTTTCCTAATTGCTTGATACTTAAGGAATGCCTTTAGTCATTGAGGATGGATAGATATCTGACTGAATTTTCAGTTTCTGGGCTTCTAGCTGGTGCAAAGGTTTTCTCTGAAAAAGCATTCCAAAGGCCCAATGGTGAAATCACTCACTACTCTTTGGTGAATGTGGGAAAGAGTGGCAGCTTAAGCACTCAAGGGTCTCTGTGGAATACCACGAAATGCTCCCTTGGTCCCAAACCAGGACCCGGCCACTTGTGGAGCCAAGCTGAGCTCTTGTTTCCTAGCTAGCCTGGAGAGAGAGGACAAAGTTTCCATGCAAGCAGACTGCACAAGGGGGAAAGGAATTTTAGAAAGCAGACCTACTTCACTTTGATGAAGACATAGGAGGAAGAGGAGAGGTCACAGGTGGCCCAACTCCATCTCCTTCCAGTAAAGCAGGATCACTGATTGAGGGATGTTCACAAGAACCTTTTTAGTGCTCTTCAATGCTGTTGGGCAGCCCCCTTGGCTTTGCTCACCTCAAACACTACGGACACAGTTTCTGAGAAACCAGGTGCAATGGCACCCACAGGAGACAGGAAACCCTCTGGTCATTTGACCCAAAAGGCAATTAAGAGAATTCTGGGCTATCTGGACTACATGAGCCCTGCTCTAGGAGCCAGTCAATGGATGGCAGTGGGAAATCTGCCTGTGTGAATGTCACCACCAGGAGTATAGGAGGTTCAGAGTGAAAGGGGAAAGAATCTCGGCAAGCAAGGAGCCAAGCAGCTCTGCTCCCCTGAAGAGGCCCTTTGATCCCCTCCTTACCTCCTTTGGTTGCCAAACAGACGAGCCACCTCCTCCCTGCCAGGGCTGCGGGCCCGAATCCTGCGCTCCAGCCGCCTTCTCTCCACCTGGAAGGCCTCTCGATTACTGATCCTGATGGCCTTAGGCACGTCGGCTAGAGCAGTGTACTGCCTGCTGGCTTTAAAGGCAAAGAGGCGCCCCGGTTTCTCTGCTTCCCTCCCCCCGGCACCGCTGGAGTCCGTGTGGGTGGGCTGCTGACTTGCTGCATCCAAGGAGTTCAGGGAGATGCTGTAGACTATTCGCCCGGCAGTCTGGGGACCTGGGGAAGAAAAGGGGCGGCCATGCTCCTGGAAAGGTAGTTCTGGGTAACTATACCTGTTATTGGGGGTGCTGGGGCTGGGAGGGGATGGCGGAGCCAGCTGCTGCTCTTCGGCCTTCAGGTCTTGCTTAGTCTTCTCCAGGGAGAAGTAGCCACTTTCCACTCTGGCCTTCCGTCCACAGTCTACTCGGTCACCATTCATGGTGCTCTCCTCTGAGAGAAGGAAAGAGGAATGGGGATGGGGGGAGAAAGGGGAAAAGCAGAAAGAGAAGGAGGGAGATAGAGGATGCGGACTGAGCTGGGGGGGCCACCTGGGGCTAGCTGCCACTCTCTAGCTCAAAGAACTCTGGTGGAGCCAGGATTTTTAAAAGGCTGCCTAGAAAACAAGCAGCAGGCAAGCTCGGGCCCCTACAACTCTTTCTTTTTAAGTCTTTCCCTACCATTTCTCTTTCCTGATTTGCTCTCTCCAAAGCTGATAGCTACACTTCTCATCCCTCTTGCTGCTCAGCTTCTCACCATTCCATGCACATGCTCTGTGACCCCGGCTCCAGCCCCTCCACCTCACGCTCCTGACTGATTTTCTCTCCATCCCTGGCTGCAGACACCGCTTTCCCAGTCCTCCATCCCTTCCTCGGCTCAGCCTCCTCGCAACTCTTGCAGGTGGGTCCCTCCTTTGTTCTCTTCTCTTCTCTCTTGGCCATCCTGGCCCTTTCCTTAAAAACCTACATGTCTGAAACGAAGCTCCTGACTTTTTCTCCTAAATCTGTCCCTCTCTATACTCTTAAGCTGGGGGCACCAGTATTCATCAAGGCACCCAAGTTCTCATTTTTGGTTTTAACTCTGATTTATCTTTCATTATCTGTCATAACTAATCAGTCACAAAGTCTCCATCCCTAAAACATCTCTGATGTCAGTCCCCCTCCCCTTCCTTCCTTGACTTAATAGCTCAGTTCCTTCCTAGTGCCCATATATATTATACTCTCCCAACATATTCTGCTTCAACCTTTTGCCTTCCCTAAGAGATCCTTCATTCTGCTGCTTAAATAATCTTTCTATTCTTATTAGTCCCCCTATTAATGGCTCCTTATTGCCTACTAAGTTCAGACTTATGCTTAGCATTCAAAGCTCTTCACATACTATCAACAACCTGTATTTTGAGAACCCTATTATTACCCTCCATACACTCTACACTTAAAAACTGTTTTGTTTTGGTCCTTCGAATGTTCTACACCTTCTCACATTTTGTTCACATCCCTTTTTTATTGATCCGTTAAAAGCCAACTCAACTGCTACCTCCTCCATTAAATCATGGCAGATGCCTCCTAATCTATAGAAACCTCTTCTCTAAGATCCTACATGGCACTATGTTTTGTCTCTCTCCAATACACTTCCGTAATACTGTGTGTTATATTTGTCTGTGTTTTGGTATTATTCTCTTATTAGATTGTAAAGTCAATGAAAGTAGAGATCTTATCTAAACTCTCTATCTTCTCTAGAATTCATTAGAGGTCACTGTACTCAAATGTTTGTTAATTAGTATTTTTTTAAATGAATTCGCCACTGGTAGTCAGAATGGGCAATTTCTGTGGCCCCATATAACAGACTACCATCTCCCTAACTTCTCTGCAAGAAAATTATTTAGCCAATTCTTTTCGGAGGGTACGAGGCATAGGCAATATAATTTCACCTTGATATTGTCACTTAGTTTTTTGAACCAAAGATCTGCACACATGCTCTGATAACACAGAATACTAAACTTTTGACCTAAACTGGGTTCAAATACTACCTTTGACACTTGCTAGCTGTATAAAGGTAGGTCATTCAATCTCTAAGAATATAAAGAGTTTTTTATAATCTAAAAAAAGATATAATACTTTTAGGTGTCTATCTTAAAAGGTGGTAGGGAAGCTCAGATGAGTAATATATGTAAAATATTTTATATACTTTAAGGTCCTAGATGTCAGGAGTTATTTTTATTTTCTTGGAAATCAAGTCTCTCCTCAAATTCCCAGGATTGGAGAGTTAATATAAAAATGTCAAATAGCACAGGGCCAACCATAAGTGCCTGGGTGCTTCATTGGAGATCTCCTATTATGCTGGCATCGAAACATACATAATTCCCATGAGTCTGATCATTTCTACAATTCTATAACTAGTCTATCATCATGGGAAAAGTGGCATTCATGCCATGTGTCTATTCCATCCTACACTGGCTGAGTTTGAATCAAAACTGATGTCTAGATAGGAAACTGTGCTGTCATTATCCTCTTCTAATATCATCTGAGTTATTTTTACCTTTTGAAATTTTCCATTTTAAGATTGAAGATTTGAAGAACGTAAAGTTCAGTAACTTTTTAAAAATCAGAGTAATTAATGGTGGTGGAAGTAATTTATAACATGTAAGAACAAGAATCTTGAAAACATTTGAAATCTCTCTCTTTTTTTTTTTCCTCTTTGGCTGAAATAAAGACACTATTTTGCCTGATGAGAACATCATCAAGAAAAACTAAAGTGGAAAAAGGTATTCAAAAAAGAGGCTAAGAAAAGAAGAAAGAGAGGGGGAGTGACTAAAAGAATCTAGAGCTGAGGTTTGCTAAGACTAAAGATGGAGATCTTTTCCTTAAAAGTTCCAAAGAAATTCACTATTTTCACCATCAAAAAGAGATTTTCATTTTTCTAGGCTGGAATTCCCAGCAAGGCACCACAGGAAAAAAAAAAAACAAATTAAAGGAGGGAGAATCATGTATACATTCAGAGGAGCTATTATGAAAGAAGTGGGATTCTCCATCTTACTAGTAGTTCCTTAGAGAAGCCTTACTAAATCTTAACTTGGATCAAAAACAAGTAATATAATCACATTCAAAAAACCTGTTTGCTGTTTATTGACCATACTAGAGTTTCTGAGAATTCAAGGAGGTGATTATTAGGTATCCTCCATTTTACTTATCATAGAAAAAAAAACTAAGATTGGGAATGAATACTGGCCCAGTATCAATATCTCTGGGTTCTAATTCCAGCTCAATCAAAACAGAGTAGTTGGAAGCCAATCCCTTAATTTTTCTAAGCTTCTGCTTTCTCCTGTATTAAATCAGGGAATGGGACCAACTGATTCCTAGTTTCTTCTGACTCTCAAGTTCTAAGGTCTTAGGAAGCTATTGAAAAATGACTCAAATTTGAAGAGTACAAATCCATATTATAAGTGAGAGAACCTTTTCCCCATCAGCATCATTTCCCAAACAGCTAGAAAGAAATGGATGGTCTATTTGCACCTTTGTTTTCATTCAACTAAGCGAACTCATTCATAGGGATGTTATTTTCAAAGCTCATTTGGCTACTCATATAGAACCTGGGGCCTATTCTACCAAAGCCAAATAATTATTACTATTTTTCTGATAATTCAGACAAAGCTCTACTTTTATCTAAATACCTGGGATTTTCCTAATTATCTATCTTATTTTTGGTGATTTAGATTAAGCGTCTCTTACCTTCTTTGTTTTCCAGGCCAGGTTCTTTCAATGAGCTGGCTGGGAGGATTTGACCTGATGCAGAACTGGGCACTGGGCTAAGGGTGCTCCCATCGGGCTGATCCTTGGCCCTTATCTCCTCCTGCCAGAGAGTAGACTTGGTGGTGGGAATTTTTTCAGCACTCGGAATGTTGCTGCTGGTGACAGCCATCTTGGCAGGGCCAGGTTCCTAAGGGAAAAAGACAGAAGTATTCACTGATCCTGTTGGAAGATCAAGGGGTATTTTGTTTCAAATTACTTTAAAACTATAAAAGCTGTGACTTTTTCATTTGGAATCATTCTATCTTAAATATTGGTAGGAGTCAAATCTAAGAAAGCAAAAAGGTATTTAAGAGATTTATATGTATCTGAGACATATATATGTATATAAATTCACATATATAATCTAAATTCATAAATATTTAAATTCATATATATAAATACACATATATGAATGAGATTTAGATGGGCAAAATTGGAGCAATGACCTAATAAAGTTTCTTCTATATGCCTTAACTCCAAATAGGATATAGTCTTCCTAGTCCAGGAAACCAAAGTCTGAATGGAACCAAATTACAGAAAATACTAATGCTATATAATAATTACTTAAATTATGAGGAGAGGAGAGGGGAGGAGAGGATTTGCCCTACTTTCCCCCTCACCCCAGGATTCTTTTCAAATTTGCAGGAAAATATGGACACATAAAAGGTACAGGACATGACTTGCCACATTTTCAGAGGACTCAACTCATGCCCTAAAACATATCACTCTTTTTTACTACCTGTTCTTTATAGAAGACCCATAAGATAATATTACAAATTAACTGTAAAATATTAGAATGATGAGGTTTTGCCTCACTCTCATCAAACTGGTTGATAAAATATAAAGGAGTTAAGTGTTCAAAAAATTGTGGGAAAACAAATGAATTAAAATGCTGTTACAGGTAGGCCTAGGAATAGGCAAAAAAAAAAAAAATTGTGGATAACAATTAGGAATAACCCATATCAGATTGTTACAATAGGGAGGCAGAGAGGAGGAAGGAAGAAAAAAAAAAAGTGAAACTCAGAATCTTATAAAAATTAATGTTAACATCTCTGCATGTGATTGGAAAAAATAAAATACTATTAAGATAAAATTAAGGGGAGGGATGGTGGTGAGGAATTACAAGTGAACAGTTACTAAACTGACCTTACCTTTTATTTCAGCAAGCTCATTAATATTTATATACAAGGAAATCAGAGACAGAAAGAAGAGTTTCATATATACCAAAATACTCATAGCTAGCACTTAACACAGTGCATAGTACATAGTAGTAGATATTTTATATATGTATATACACATATACATATATATGTGTGTGTATGTGTGTAATATATATAGACATATATATGTGTGTATACATATATAGAGACACACACATATATATTTGATAGCCTTTCTGTTAAAAAAAAAAAAGACACTAGAAATAAAATAGATACTCATCAACTAGACAATGACCAAACGAATGTAATAGAATACTACTGTGCTGCCAGAAATGAGCATTATTAAGAATTCAAAAAATGACAGGAAGAACATTATGAACTGACTGATAGATTAGGTAGAAAAAAGCAGAATCAAAGGAATAATATACATTTCTCTAAAAATGTAAATGGAAAAAAAAAAACCACCAAAAGGCACTTGAACTTGGATGAAATGCAGTGACCACAGACTTGGTTTAGTGAACAGATAATGTTAACATATCTCCCTCTTCTTGAGAGATAGATGGCTACAGGTGTTGCATGTGCTATGGGGCTTGACTGAATTATCCAGTACAGGGGAGCCAAACTCTAATAAGGAATGGGGGCTCCCAAACCATGCATTAGCACCTCTGTAGGCTTCCTGACTTAAGTTTTAAAACGTAGTATCATCTGAGTTTTACCGGACTTTGACTTTTTTGTTAAATATTGCCCAATTATATTTTCATATGGTTCAGACCTCTGACTGCAAGGGTCAGTATGTCTGATCCCTTTAATCTACTCCAATCTAGATTCCCCCCAAAGACATCCCCCTTATCCCGTTTCCCATAAATGGACATCTGGCCTTAGCTTGGAGACCATTCAAAAGGGGAGAGGGTACATTCCATTTTTGGACAGTGCTAATTGTTAGGAAGTTTTTCCTGAAAGGGAGGCTAGATCTGCCATTTCTGGATCAAAGAGAAAAGATCTAATTTCTCCTTCACATGAAAGCCCTTCAAATACTTAAAGACAACTATTATAACCTTCTTTTCATCAAGCTAAACAGTCCCAGTTCCTGTCATTGATCCTATATAACAAGGCTGCCCTCTTATGGACATGATCCACCTAATCAATGTCTTAAAAACTTAAAACCAGGCCCTGGTGACTATACTCTAAATGAGTCCTAACATGGACAGAAGACAGGGGTATTATCACTTTCCTTTTCCTGGAAGTTATGCCTCCTTAATATAGCCTAAGATAAAATTAATTTTTTTTTGGCTGCCCTATCATACTGCTGATATATACTGAACATTTGGTTTAATAAACCCCAATTTTTAAAATCATACCATCCACAAAAAATTTCATCTTCTTCAGGAAGCCATTTCCATTCTTTCTTAATTATCTCCCAATTTACTCTGTAGATAGCTTATTTGTACATATTTGTTTGACTTCCTCATTAGGCTGTAAGCTTCTTGAAGGAGGAAACTTTTGCCCCTTTTATTACTCTTAGTACTTAGCACAGTACCCAGAACACAGTAAGTGCTTAATAAATGCTTAACCAAACAACATCTACTCAAAGACTTTTTGTACCCAAATTTTATTCCTGTTGACTTTCATTTTATGTAATTCAGTCCAATGTTCTGTTCCACCAGGATCTTTTTTGGATCCTAACTCTAATGTTGTGTGTCACCAAAAGCAGAGAAATAGTGACAAGCTCTTGAATAAAGTGCAAGATTGCAGAGATTCACAATGTAACATTTTCACTTCTTTTGTTGTGGTTTGCTTGAATTTTATTTTCTTTCTCATTTTTCCCCCTTTTTGAGCTGATTTTTCTTGTGCAGCAAGATAAGTGTATAAATACATATGCCTACATTGGAAATTTATATATATTTTAACCATGTTTAACATATAATGGATTTACTGAGAGGGGAAGGGTTAGGGGGGAAATTGGAACACAAGGTTTTGCAAGGGAGAGTGGTGAAAAATTATCCTTGCATATATTTTGAAAATAAAAAGCTTCAATTGAAAAAATCAATCAATCAAACAAACAAACAAACAAACAAAAACCCCACTGGACAGAGATGCCCCCAAACCTGTAAATAAGAAAGAACTTACTCTTTATTGACAGGGTAAAGCCAAGAGGATACAAAATTAACACAACTCCAGGCAACAGAGTCACTGAGGGGAGTGGAAACCAGTGAGAACCCAGGTCTCTGGCTCCTGAAGTCACAGGTCTTTGGAGATAGGGACACTAGGGACAGGGCCAGTTCCCACAAGACATGTAGCCAGAAACTGTACAATCTGGGTAACTAAAACCAATGAAGAAATACTATGGGTTAAGAGGAACACAAGAGGCAAATCCAAAAGAAAAGAATAATTTCACAACAAATATAAACAAAGCATCATAAGCTTCTATCCAAGATTGGATATAAAAATAAAGAATTCTAGATGAAAAAAGTGGAATTGGGATGAATTTATTTTCATTTTAAAAAATGCAAACAAGAATAACCTAGAAATCAATACATTTGAAAACTGAATAGGATAAATAAAGTATTTATATTCAAATGAGGGAGAAGAGACAAATGGTCCTTCAGAATTTTATTGTTTTCAAAGATGAGAAAGGGAATTAACAAAGAAATGGAAGAATTAGATGTATGGTTTTGTTCTGCTTTGATTGAAAGAAAAGAAAGGGAAAGAAAAATACAATAGAGAAGCTATGAGAAAGTGGGAAGAACTAATTATTTCTTCTAATTTGGATGTAGCAGAAGGATATACAAAATAAAAGAAGGGGTGACAAAAATAGGAAACTCACTAAGTATTTCAATAAACTCTATCTAGACTAATCAAAGGAAGGTTGATTACACATTCACACAACTTGGAGTAGAAATATATTCAATTCAGAAATATATTCAATTCAATTCAAAAAAACCTATGGAGATTGAATGTAAATCAACACATCTATGTTCACTTTTTTCTCTCCCATGGTTTTTCCCTTTTGTTCTGATTTCTCTTTCCCAACATGATTCATAAAGGAATAGTATTAAAAAATAAAAGAATAAAAATAACTAAAGGATTCAAACTTAAATAGAAACAAGAATATAATCCTAAAGTCCTTACTGGTCAAAGAATAAATCATAAAAAGAAAAGAGATAATGCTATGGAAGGAAATAAAAACAATGAGCTAAGAAACTGAAACTTTTGGAATGTAGTCAAAACAATCCTTAGAAGAAAAGTTTTTATCTCTAAACATGAAATAGATCAGTGAATTGAAGAAGACGACTAGAAAAATAACTATGAAAACACAAGATAGAAATTCTGATAGTTAAGAGATATTTTAAAATGAAAACAAACTTTTATTGATAAATACTGCCAGGAGTTGTTAAAGACTTCACAAACTATTAAGATGAAGGAAATCATGATAAATGTTTCTTTAATCATATGCCAAAAAATCTGATAATTAAATGGATAAAAATATGAAGTACAGATTGATAGCATAAGAAACAGATAATTTAAATAACCAAATCTCACTAAAAGAAAATTCCCAAAGAAAGAAATTCCATCATTAAATGGTTTCTAAAAGTGAATTTTATGAAATCCTCAAAGAAAATACCAATACTATTAAACTGCAAAAATAAGAAAAGGGATGATTCTATCAAATACCTTCTATGAAGTGAACATGGTCCTGATACCTTAACATGGAATTAATTATTAGTATAGACTAATAGCTCTGTCAAATATTAAAGCAAAAATACTGGAATAAAATATATTTTTTAATTAATACTTTTTATTTGCAAAACATATGCATGGGTAATTTTTCAATATTAACCCTTACAAAGCTTTCTGTTACAAATTTTTCCCCCCTACTCCCTACCTCTCCCCTAGATGGCAGGATATCCACTACATGTTAATTATGTTAGAATACTTAAGAAATCGAATATATGTATACATATTTCCACACTTATCATGATTGTGCAAGAAAAATCGTATCTACAAGAAAGAAAAATCAGAGAAAGGAAACACAATGCAAGCAAACATCAATTGAGAGCATGAAAATGTTATGTATATAGTTATTACCACACATCATTTTTGTGCAGGAGAAATCATATCTAAAAGAAAGAATAATCCAATAAAGGAAATATAATGCAAGCAAACATCAATAGAGAGCATGAAAATGTTATGTTGTGGTCCACATTTTACATCCCTCTCTCTGGGTGTATATGGCTTTCTTCACCGAATAATTGGAACTGGTTTGAAACATTTCATTGTTGAAGAGAGCCATGTCCATCAGAACTGATCATCATATAGTATTGTTGTTGCCGTGAATAATGATCTCCTGGTTCTGCTCACTTCACTTGGAATAAAATATTAACAAAGAAATGATAACAACACATTCAAAAGTTTAGACACTCTGCTCTGGCTGGATTTATGTCAGGAATACAAAGGATGGCTCAATATCAGAAAAAAAATATAAATAAAATTAATTTTAAATTTAAAATCAAAATCATATGATTTTAT
Source organism: Myrmecobius fasciatus (assembly GCA_023553655.1). Lineage (NCBI taxonomy): Eukaryota > Metazoa > Chordata > Mammalia > Dasyuromorphia > Myrmecobiidae > Myrmecobius > Myrmecobius fasciatus. The sequence continues at coordinate 40,571 of JAJPUD010010856.1, forward strand.
TAACCAATGAATAAAAGATCTTTGACAAAATACAACATCCCTTTCTGTTAAAAAAGAAATAAATAAAAAAGAATAAATGGACTGTTCCTTAATAATGTAAATCATATTTGTCTGTGTATTAAATGTGAATGGGGAAGCATCATAGAGCGCTTCAGTAAGGCCAGGAATAAGGATATCAACTGTCACTACTATTATTTGATAGAATCCTACAAATAATATTTATAGCAATAAGACAAGAAAAATTAATTAAAGGAATAAGTATAGGCAAAAAAGAAACAAAATGATCACTTTTTTGCAGATAAAGATCTATGGTTTTAGGATCCTAGATATTCAAATACAAAGTTCATTGATATAATCAATAACTTCAATAAGGTTGTAAGATATAAAATAAACTCATAAATATTAAGTTTTCCGATGTTACCAATAAGAGGAAGAAATAGAAAAAAAATTCCATTCAAAGGAACTGCTTGAAATATAAAATATCTGGCATGCCTTCTACTAAAACACACAAACCATATATGAATTATATGAACATATGAACAAAGTACTCATTACTGAAATATTCATAGATATGAAAGTTAATCTTTTCCCTTTCTCTAAATTTATTTGCTATTAATTTATCTACCTTTATTATCAAGGTTACATATCCAAGTAGCATTTGTTATGGTATGAAGTATAAGTTATAAACCTCATTTCTACCATACTGCTTTCTAATTTCCCTGGTAGTTTTTGTTAAAGGGGGATCTTGTACTCCTGTAGCTAGTCTCCATGGGTTTATATGACTTTATGTTACTGTGTCTTATGCATCCAATATAGTCTATCTACTGTTGAACTTTTCTATTTTTTAACTAGTACCAAATATAGTTGATAATTATCGCTTTGTAGGATGCATGAGACCTGGTACATTATTTCCCTTGAGATGCTTGAAATTTTCTTTTTTCAGATAAATTTGCTACAATTTTGCTTAGATGTTAAAAGTAATTCTTTGGAGTCTGATTTGTATGGCAATAAACTTGTATAAATTAATTACATATTATTATCCATTTATGGCCCAACCAGGAATTAAATATATTTTTGATTATTTAAGGCTTTTGGTAATTTAGCAAATTCTGCATAATTTTCAGATAGTTTCTATGTCTTGGTAAGTGGACTCCTAAATATTTTATATATTCTCTAGTTATTTTGAATGGAATTTCTTTTTCTTTTTTAAAAAAATTATATTAAGTTTAGTTATTTTTATTACTCATTGCTTTATGAATCATGTTGAGAGAGAAAAATCAGAGCAAAAGGGAAAAACCATGGAAGAGTTAAAAAAATAGAAAAAATAAGTGACATGGTGATTCACATTCAATCTCTATAGTTCTTTTTCTGGATGCAGATGGCATTTTCTGTCCAAAGTTTATTGGGATTGCTTTGGATCACTGGACCACTGAGAAGAACTAAGCTTTTCATAATTAATCATCACACATTTTTGCTGTTATTGTGTACAATGTTTTCCTATTTCTGCCTCTTTCCTCTAATTTCTATCCATCCATGGTCCAGTTATGGATTTCATCATACCAAGTCTCAATCATAACATCTGACGTCACTTGATTTTTATTTAACTCTTTCTCTTATTTAAGAATTAGTAATTCTAATTGTTAATTCTTAAAAATTCTTTTTAAGAATTACTTAATTCTAATTCTTTTAATAGACACACACATTCATACACAAACCTATGTGAATATGTACAGGAGAGAGTTCTTGGAGGTTAGTAGATATAAATAAAAGATATTAATACATTTTTTAAAAAAGAGAGAGATTTTTGTTTTGTAATGTGCTTCAATTATATAGCTATTTTGGCAAAAAAAAATTATATAGCTATTTGTTTCTCAGATTCTGCAGATCAGTAAAAAACTGCCCCTAAAAGTCTTATCTTTTATTTCAAGCCAGTTCCAGTTGTTCAGTGAAGAAAGCCGTATACACCCAGGGAAAGACCTGTGGGATCTGAGTCTGGACCACAACATAGCATTTTCACACTCTCTATTGATGTTTGCTTGCATTATGTATTCCTTCTCAGGTTTTTTTTTCCCTTTCCTGTACAGCAAGATAACTGTATAAATATGTATACACATATTTGGTCTGTCAAATAGTTTAACATAATTAACATGTATTAGACTTCCTGCCATCTAGGGGAAGGGTTAGGGGGTAGGAGGGAAAAATTTGTAACAGAAAGCTTTGCAAGGGTCAATGATGAAAAATTACCTATGCATGTTTTGCAAATAAAAAGCTTTAATACAATAAAATAAAAAAGTAAATTTTAAAAAAAGTCATATCTTTGTAGTTTATATACCATGAATCAGAATTTTAATCTTCCAGGTGCCTTTTCTTTGTACTCCATGTAATAGCTCCACCCAATGTCACCTTTTCAATCATAAAATACATATTCTTTACTCTGCTTCTTTACCTAGACCAAAGTTCTATTAATTCACCTTTTTGTAGGTGTGGAACTCACATTGACTCATGGAGTTAAAATTTAATATAAAGAACCCTGGCTTTAAGAGGAAAAAGATCTTGTATTCTGGAACACATATTGTGAACCCCAAAGTTCCAAAGGATGGATGGAAGGGTCAGTGGTCCACGCTAAACTTACCAAAACTACATGCTGAACAGTTTATCAAGAACATATTCACCAAAACACTATGCAAAACCTCAAGGAAAGCAGGTCCTGGAACAGCTTTTGAACAAGCCAATCTTTCTTTCCCCAATCTTGGAAATAGCTATTTGTAACCCAAGCCAACTATATTTCATCAGAGAGAAGAAAAAATAATGATGACTGGTATAAAGACAGCACTGAGTCCCTAAGGAAGGACGGACAAGTTGCTAATATATTACTCAGCTGAGTTCTGTTCAAATAAAGTAAGCAGAACCAAGAAAACAATAGACACAATGACATTAAAGATGATAATGGAAAGAAAAGCAGTAGCAGAACAGTCAAAAATGAATGCTGTGAAATTATAACGACTGAGTTTGGCCACTCAAAAGAACTGAGGAAAAAATACTTTTCTTAACTGGAGAGATTTGTAGGGGTCTGGATAGAAAAAAAATTTACATTTTCATTTTCATCAACCTCTAAATTATAGCATTTCCTTCAATTAGGGATTTAAAAACAAATGTTATTCTGAAAAGGGGTTCACAAGCCAAATAAGTCTGCCAAAGAGGTACCAGGATAAAAACAAGGTAAAAAGCCTGGGTTACAGAAGTAGGGGGTTATGATTATGGAATATTGCATATATAGTCAGACATGTCAATGTGCTTTGTTAGTTTTGCTAAAACGTGGTGGGAGTTTTTATCCCCTTTAATTCTTCTGACAAGGGAAGAACTTGATAGGAAGGGTAGAGGAGGAAGGATATATCAGGAAACAATAGGACAGAAAAATAAATGTTATCAATTCAAAATCAGTTTTTCCATTTCTGTAAACACAAGGATATGAGGACTAGATTTCTATTTTGTGACTAAGCATTTCCTGAATTGCTAAAAGAAACAGAAATTCTAGGAATGACACTCTGGGACACTGGACATTTCTTCCCATGGTACCAGTCAGATATGAGATAAGGGTATACATATGGGGAAATGGCATTTTGTCCTTCATTCAAAGCTGGCATGACATTGGCATTATCTGTGTCAAACCAAAAGACAGACGTAATTAACTCACCCCAAATTTCCCTGAATAGGTTGTTGAGCTTTGGGCACAGAAAAAAAAAGTTCTAAAGAACAGCACCCCAAAGGTTCAAGGTGTAGGCCCATGTACACACAACTGTGTAGGATAAACAGGACATTCATTCATTATAGCACACAAATAAAGTCCCACTTAATAGCACCCTTTTTTTTTTTTTCCATCTGTCCCCTACCAAATACCTCCTGCCCCAAGGACATGGTCAGGCAGCTCAAGCCAGTTCTTGTAGCTACAAATCACAGGTAATTAAAGTGAATTTTCCCAGGAACACACCTTTCAAAATTATGGCAGCCACTTTACCAGGTTAAGATAACGTCTGAAAGAAAGGACTTCTATCTTTCAAAAAAAATGAAGGGAACAGGAAAAAATCTCCAAAATGTATGGGAAAGGTACATTTGACCAAGGTCACCCAGCTAGCTAATTAACTAACAGAGCCAGGATCAGAACCCAGAATTCTTTCCATCTCATGATAAGATGTGGGCCAAGTGCAAAAATCCTTCGGATAAGTATGTGGGTCCTTTGTGCCAAACAGAAAGGTTAGGTACACACAGAAGCATAGAATTCACATTCACATTCTTAGGCTGTAATCATTTTAAATCAGTCAATCAACAAGCCCAAGGATGAAAAAAGCTCTGGAACTTGAGCCACAGAAGAGCTTCCTTCCCAGCTCAGCCATGCACAGATGGAAGGAGTGAAAGCTTCCAAGATTTTGAGTATTCTTGCTGCCACTAAGTGCATTGGAAGGCTGGGTTTTTAATCCCCAGACATGTCCCAGCTCAGCACCACTACTCGCTCTGGAAACCACTTTCCCCATGGCACTGCCCTGCTGCCCAAACTCATCCTTGGGCCTTGTCCATCCCATGTCCAGAAGTTTTCTCTGACTATCCACAGCCACTTCCCTCTCTAATCTTCCAACTCCTACAGTATTTAATATCTCTATCGCTCATCTGGCAAGCACTCATATGGAAGTGTTACATTACATATTAATATTTAATGCTTGTTACTTACATTCTGCCGAGACTAACTCCTTGAGGGCGGAATCCCTCCCCTTTACCCCAGCCTCCCTGCAAGCAGACTCAATGATCTGAGTCATTTCTGGCCCTATGGAGACAGCCGGCCGAGGTCATGAGCTCTGCAAGGATCCCCAAGAATCTGGAGAGAGACAGAGCCTGTCTGGCATCTTGGGGAGCCCCAGATGCACCCTACACCCTTCTCCGGTGCTTGACGAACTTAGAGTAGGAATGCTGAGCTCCGGCCCCCCAGTTTCCAGTTCCCCACTAGCGTAAACACTGTGCTATGGACTTGCGTGTCCAGTATGATGGGGGCCTACAGAATCAGAAGGGAGGGGGAAGGAAGCCGGCTGGTGGTCCTGCCGGGATGCTCTCGGACCACAGAACGCTCCTCACGGCCCAGTCCCCATGATGCAGAGGGAGGATGAGAATTTTTAAAAGATGAGATAACTCTCCCAGTTAGGTTCAGAAGCCCATAAACCCAAACACCTGTAAAATTTTAGTGGCGTTGGTTCCATCAACATGATTGTGAGGGTATTGAGACGTCCCATGGCTATAACCCCCAGGAATCACTTAAGGAAAGAAAAGGGAAACATATCTAGGAGCCACTGGGTTTGGTAAACTGGATTATTAGACTGTTCCCCTGGGTCAGCCCCACCCCTCTGACAAACTTTGGAGGTCAAATCGGGCCATTCTTGGGCAAGAGCGGAGAAAGGAGCAGGGAGAAGGAGGACATTCCCTGGTCTGGGCTGAATCTGTCTTTTCTACAAGGAGTTACCTTATTTGGAGCTCAGGAGCTCGGCTCCTGTACCATTTCCAAGCTGTTGCTATAGTAATGCAATATAACCCTAAACTATGTTATTCTGCCTGGGTTTTTTCCTCTGAAAACTCGGCAGCTTTGATGGTGGGGGTGGGGAGGCACCCAGTGGGGGGGTGAAGGGGGAGTGGGTATGTGCTTAACTTTTGCTCCCCAGCCTCAGTTCCATGGAGCCCCATTTTTAGTTGCTAGGAAAGGTGCCGAACCAGCATGTTCCCTGTCCAGAGACCCGTCCCTCCACCTGGCTGCCCTAGCTTCCATCTAACAGGATCACAAAATCTGGACTACCTTTACTCTCCAAGATGGCTCCCTCAGCAGGAAGGAGATTCTTATTCTAGGAACACCTCCAATTCCCTTCACTAGTTCCCTGTTACAGAGTCACCTTCAAGACACCTGCACACAGAAAACTCCACCGTGGCCCTTTCCCTTAAAGCAGAAACAACTGCACAGCATAGTGTTAGAGTTCTTATATAACTTGGGGAATTCGGGCTGTCCCCCTCCCGGGGTTCTGAGGAGGTGCCCAGAGTAATGGGGTTTTGTCCTTCTCCAATCTCACCCGCTCCCCCCTGCAGCAGTGAGCATCTCTCTTCTAAAGGTCCCCTTCCCTTCCCCCTTAGACTGTTTGTCGATGTTGCACAAACAAAACATGGGGTAGGAGGTAGAGGCAGTATCTGGAGACAAGTCCAGAGCAGGAAAGAGAAACTCACATGTTTCGTTGGAAGCCACAGGGGCAGATTTAAGTCTAGAGAAGGTCAAAGCCTGTAGAATCCATGAAAGAATAAAGCTGGGGTTAAACTCCACTCTTAAGGTGAAAAATAAAGAAGTGAAATATGGAAATCTGATCCCTAAAGGAGGGAAAGAATCAGGCAGCTGTGTAGTGAACCCAAGTATGTGGGAGCCGAGTTCGAATCCAATCTCAGATGTCTGCTAGCTGTGTGACATCAGTCAAGTCTTGATCTCTCAGTTTCCCTATCTGTAAAATGGGGATCAGAAGAGCTACCTACTTCCCAGAGTTGTTGTGAGACTCAAATGAGATATTAATTGTAAAATATAATTGTAAAGGACCAGGCACATGCAGGTAGGTGTATGTGCATGCACACATAAACACAACGAATTGAAAATCAAGCCATGAAATGGATAAAAGAAGGGAAAGGAAAGGAACACATCAGAGAGCATGAGAGGAATGGGCTAGAGGAAGCTCAGATCTCCTACTTCTATGCTGTTGGTAGCAAGGGGAGAGAATGGTCAGAAGGAAAGAAAAGGAATAATTCTCTTCTGGGGACCTCCTGGGACAATGGGAAGACAGAAAATACGTGAGGAGGAGTAGAGAAGGAGATGTGTGTGTGTGTGAGAGAGAGACAGACAGACAGACAGAGGCAGAGAAAGGGGGAGGGAGGGAGGGAGGGAGGGAGGGAGAGAGAGAGAGAGAGAGAGAGACAGAGGGGAAGAGAGGAAGAGAGACAGAGAAAAAGAAAGAGACAGAGAGGAAGAGAGACGGACAGAGAAGAGGGAGAAATGAAGGAAGGAGAGGGGATGAAAGAGAGACAGCAACAGACAGAACAGCTATTCTGTGCTGCTTTCAGACTCTACATCTTGAAGACTAAGCCTCATAATAATGGCTAGCATTTATATAGCACTTTAGGCCTTGCAAAGCCCTTTACATAATTTATTTGACCCTTACAACAGCCCTGTGAGACAGACGATACCATTATCCCCATTTTACAGATGAGGATTTGTTTGCTCCCCAGAACTCCAGGACTGCAGCCACTGAGCAGAGATCGAGCTGGTGGGATCCCCACTCCGCCCCCGCCCCCTCAGGCCACGTGGGAGCCCCCCCCAGGGAGGGGAGGAGCGTGTGAGTCACAACCAGCTTTTACCATTTATAGTCAGAGCACAGAGCTGGGTCAGGTCCCCAGAGGGCACGGCAGAGTCCCCCCGACGCCCCGGGCTCTAGGAAGCTCTCTCTCCCAGCCCTCCCCCAGTCCCATCCAGTTATCTCCTGTCTCATCTCCGGCAAGCACAGTGCAGGCTAGCCAAGTTCTGTCCCGAGCTGCTTTTTAAGGCGCAAACAGCCTCCTGAGCAGAGCCCTCACCCCATTCTCGGAGGCAGGGGGAGGGAGGGCACTGGGGGGACAAGGCCCACAAACACACACATGGTTGCCCCAAGTTTTCATTCTGAGAGCCACAAAGCAAACATTTCCACTATTTCCTCGCTACAAAATTATTCTATTTCCTTCCTGCACCCCGAGAAAAATCCCTGCCATCATCACCTTCCCCACCTGTCCCACGGCTAAGCTATAAGGAAAGACACAAGGGCCTAAATGAAAATGGGCAGCAGGAAGAACACTGCATCCAGTGCCCGGTGAATGGCAGTCCCATCCCTCCAGCTCCTCTTAGGGGAAAAAGCCAGACCACCTAATGGATGCCACAGCGGATGGATGAAAACCAACGGGAAAAGCTTCTGTCCCCTCCCTCAACTCGCAGCTAGAGGATGCCCTCCATTAGCCCCAATTACACCACTTCTCAGGCTCTTCCAAGTACAGAAGTGTCTAAAGCTTCTTAGGGTTCCCCTGAGCTCTCCTAAGAAAAAGAAAACATTGAGGTCAGATTCTTCAGCAGGGCTCCATGGGTAAACTTCAGGAGGTCCATAAGCTTGGGGGTGCAACAACAATGAACCCCCCCCCAACAAAACTGTATCTTTTAACTGTGGAAATATGTATAAAAGAATCGCACATGTTTAACATATTACTTGCCATCCAGGGGATGAGTGGGGAGCAGAAAGGGAAAAAATTTGGAACACAAGGTTTTGCAAGGGAGAATTTTGAAAATTATCTATGTGTTTTGAAAATAAAAAGATTCAATTGAAAAAAAGGAACTGTATCTTTGTTTTTATTTACTTCTAACTGAAACTTAGCTCTTCTTTAATTGTTTTTTGGGGTTTTTTGGGGTTTCTTTGTTTTTTTAAGTGATTTGTCCAAGTAAGCTGGTAAGTGTCCTGAATCTGGAATTGAACTCAGGTTTTCCTGACTTCATGGCCAGTGCTCTATCCACTGCGCCATTTAGCTGCCTTCCTTTAATTTAATAATTTTTTTTAAACACCATTATTCTGAGGGGGGTTCTCAGACTAACAGGAATCCGTTAACACAAAAAAGATGAAGAGCTTTAAGATCTCCTCAGTGTCCATGCCTCAAACCCTTCCCATATCAAAGAGCTGCCCAGCTACTCACCTGAGGAGTTGGAGGCTCTACCTTTCGTTTTTTCTTCTGGTTCTGTTTATTGGTCCTAGGGTAGACGATGAGCATCTCCAGCCATCTGCAGGGAACAGAAATGACACGTAAGGCCTTGTGGCTTCTTTTGATGTTCAAGAAAAGAGTATCTAGAGGCAGCTAGGTGGTGCAGTGGATAGAGTACCAGCCCTGAAGTCAGGAGGACCTGAGTTCAAATCTGCTCTCAGACACTTAACATTCCCTAGCTGTGTGACCCTGGGCAAGTCACTTAACCCCAACTGCCTTAAAAAAAAAAAAAATCTGGTGGGTGGGTAAAGATCCTTTCCAATCCATTCATTCTCTCTTCTCTGACCTAGAGATGGAGCAAACTTGAATCCATAAGAGTATTAGTGCTCTCCTCTTAGTACAGGAGTGTCTAAAGCCTCTTATGGTTCCTGAGAACTCTCCTAAAAAAAAAAGTAAATATTTAGGTAGGCTCCTAGTCTACCAGTCTGCCTTGTAAGTTACTTTTTAAAAAAAATTTTAAAAATCTTTTTTTTTGTTTTCCCTGAGGCAATTGGGGTTAAGTGACTCACCCAAGGTCACACAGCTAGGGAATGTTAAGTGTCTGAGATCATATTTGAACTCAGGTCCTTCTGACTTCAGGGCTGGTGCTCTATCTACTGTCCCACCTAGCTGTCCCTCCTGCCTTGTAAGTTAAATATCTCCTGGATGCAGTCAAAACCAGGGCACTGCAGGGGTATCTAGCTAGCTCAGTTGGATAGAGAGGCAGCCCTGGAGCCAAGAAGACCTGAGTCTTCTTCAAGCATCAGGCCTTAGACACTTGACACTTATTAGCTGTGTGATCCTGAGGAAAACACTTAACCCCAAATGCCTCAAAAACATATGCCACTGACATTGGCATTCTAGAAAAAGTTTGAAGGGGGAAGAGGGGTAAGGAGGTGATGTGTCTGGTGACTCCCAAAAGTGGGTAAGTTGTCCAATAAAGCCCAGCTGTCTCCCCCTAGGAAGGCCCCCCCCCCCCCCAGGCCTGGCACAACAGGCCTCCATGCTCAGTTTATTGAGCAGAAAGTCATTCAACTGTGAGCCTGCCAAGGCCTGCCTGGCAGTATAGCCTGAGCAAGAACTACCAGCTTAGAATGTCCATTTTTCTTCCAGGCCTCTGGGGACAAAGAGCTGTGCTAATCCAAGATGGTGCAGGGGACCGTCATAAGCAGACTGATTTCAGAGTGCTGAACAGGAATGAGACTTCCCAGGCCTTGGGCCACAGGCCCCACCTAACTCTCAAAGGTTCTGTCCTCCTACCCACTGCTGGGTCCTCCATGAAAGGGCAATAAGCACAGGGCCCACGGAGCACCTCTAGCCAGCTTGAAGGCAAACCTGACCCCAGGCAGCGCAGTCCAGGGCCCAGCCTGAACCAAGCAGCCCTGGCCCTGGAGGTCATGGCACGTCAGTGTTTCCATTACTAACCCTCATTTCAGGGGCTTATAACAACTATAAAAATTCCCTCCTAGCTAGGACTTGGCAAGTTCACAACATTTGGGAGCCATTTAGGGCCATCTCGAGCTGCTTTCTCAAGAGAGAGGAAATCCTTGTATCGGGGTCAACTTCATCTTAAGGCTTGTACAAAAAGACAGAAAAGTACTAACATGCAGAGAACATTTCAGATCTGACTCAAGGAGTCAGAGAGAACACTAATATACTGATGGATTAAAGTTTGCTCCATCTCTACCAGAGAAGATTGGAAAGGACTTTCAGGGGTGATGCAGTCTATTCTTTGCCCACTTTTTTTTTTATCCATTTACTTTTTCATCAGTTTTCTTAATTCTTAATTTACACATCTATTTATTAATCACCTATTAAAATACAAGGTACTGTGTTAAATATTACAGATCCAAGATTTAGGTCTTCTTAAACATTTAAAAAGAAAAAATAAATGTTTTAATCTTATACCACTTCCCAAAATGGAAAAAAAAATCCCCCTCTCAAAATAAACTTATTCCCACTTCCCTTGCCCCACTTTTTCTTGTTGTTTTTAGTCAGGTCTCTTTATGACTCCTTTTGGGTCTTCTTGGCAAATATACTGGAGTAGTTTGCCATGTCATTCTCCAGTTCATTTTACAGACAAGGAAACCGAGGCAAACAAGGTTAAGGGACTGGCCCAGGCTCACAACTAGTAACGCGGGAAGATGTGGCTTCTGGATTTCAGGTCCTGAACACTATCCACTGTGCTACCTAGCTGCAGGTACGCAATATCCCATATTATGAAAGTATTATTTTCCAAAACCAATCATCAAGAACCAATACTACACATTGCATTTGACTTGATTTCCATTATCTCTTTCTTGTTTTTCAGTCACATCCAACTCTTTGTGACCACATGTGGGGTTTTCTTGGCAAAGATACTGGGAGGTTTGACATTTCCTTCTCCAGCACAATTTACAGATGAGGAAACTGTTAAGGGTTTGCTCAGGGTCACACAGCTAGTAAGTGTCTGGGGTCACATTTGAACTCAGGTCTTCCTGAATCCAGGCCCAGCATTCTATTCACTATGCCAACTGATTGCCCTAAGTATTACTCTAATTGTTGTGTATATTTACTTTTCTGGTTCTGTTTTCTGCAATTCTAAATTTTATTCTTAAAGCTCTCTAGGAAATCAGTAGTTCATGACTTTCCTAATAAATTATTTCCAAGTCTTCATAATTCTCCCCATCACAAGTTTTTATATTTAACCTAATCCCTACCTTCTGAAATTTAATCTCAAGAAGGGGAAAAACACACAGGAAAACATTATACAAAGTAAAGTATGGCCTGGAAAAGAGATCTGTATATAAATATTTATAATAAAGACTGGGTCATGTCCATCAGTATTCTTAATTTACACATATATTTGTTAATCACCTACTGAAATACAGGGTACTGTGGTAGATACATACAAAAAAAGCCCCAAAAGCCAACAATTATTACTTTCAAGGAGTTTTCATTGTAATGGGAGTAAACAATAGGTATAGAGAGAATAGAAATAGGGATTGAACTGGTGATTTCATGGGTATAAGAAGCTCCTGGCTGAGGAATCTCTCTCCCTGAGTGAGTGGGTCAGCATCTTCTCCTTAAGCTACCTTCTTTCTTAAAGAGCTGCTAAGGGGGATACATACAGAATAAAGGTAAAAGGCTGGAGAGGGAGGGAGGAAGGGAGGGAGGGAGGGAGGGAGGGAGGGAGGGAGGAAGGAAGGAAGGAAGGAAGGAAGGAAGGAAGGAAGGAAGGAAGGAAGGAAGGAAGGAAGGAAGG